>JAAGKR010004705.1:0-40000 GCA_011419295.1 Clarias macrocephalus
GCATGAACTAGTGAGAAACGTGCAGATGACGGCAGGTGATCAGGCTGGCGATAAGTATAGTTTTTGATGCTGAATGCTGAGTGGTTGGAACAGACGAGAGGGTCAGAATGTGGTTGCTGCTGAGGTTGTTGCATAAACAACCAGTTTTTAAATAGTATCTTCAGGTACTTTGCAGCCTGTCACAGTAAAACATTTGTTCCAATTTTTTTTTATTTAACCTACAAAATTTAACATGAAGAAATGAAGGGGGCTTAAGACTTTTGCACAGCACTATACTTTATTTAAACTTCTGTTAGGAAGCAAGAATGAAATACGCTGAAGGAAAAATGTCAGGTGTAAAAGAATGAGTACCTTAAGAAATGTCTGAAACGATGCTATATTGCTGTCTGTGCTGTTAAAAAAAAGTAAGTCTTCTTATATTGCAGCACTCTGAGACATGCTTTAAAGGCAAAATGTATCATCACATTGCCAGGGTACTGACATACTTTAATAGAAACTAACGTCAATTAAATAAGATGAAATAAAGCATCATTGGGATGAAAATTTCAGTGGTGAAAATTATACTTTAAAAAGTAAAAGCTGAAGAGAGTGAGTATGCTGTAACTACACTATCCATTTCTTGCTACAAATATATAATTGTAGTAAATATACACATAACAGAGGTTGGTAGTAACGAGTTACATTTACTCCGTTACATTTACTTGAGTGACGTTTTGGGAAAAAAAACTACTTCTATGAGTAGTTTTACTGCACCATACTTTTTACTTTTACTTGAGTAGATTTGTGAAGAAGGAACGCTACTCTTACTCAGCTACATTCGGCTCTACTTGACTTATTCCTTTTCTAACCATTTATTGTAAATGCAGCCTGTAGATCTATTGTACCGCATGACTGTTCACCAATCAGACGCAGCAACAATCACATGACTCCATGGGGAAATCACATGACTGTAGGGAAAAGCCTTCAGCAAGTGTTCTATAAATTCATCCTACCACATACGCTCACTGCACATGTGCAAACAAAAGTACAGAATGCTTTTTTATGTTTGTGTGATTATATGTTAACTTTAATGTTACCTTAACAGTCTTTGAATACATAAGTATATTTCACTACAGAATTAATCGCCAACACACGTGTGGTACATTTTTATCCATCCCTGCTTTCAAAAGAACAGTTTCATACTTTGGTGTCTTCTCTATCTGCCAAAAAAATATATATATATATATATATATATATATATATATATAATTATAATTTCTAAAAATAATAATAAATCAGACACTACGATTGAAACAGTTACTCAGTTAATCAGTACTTTTCACCGAATACTTTTTACTCTTTTTTACTTTTTACTTGAGTAATATTTTTGGATGACTACTTTTTAATTCTACGTATAAGTAATCTTATTTTGGAGTACAGCTATACAGCTACTCTTACTTGATTAAATTTTTTGGCTACTCTTCCCACCTCTGCACATAACACATATAAGTAAAATATAATTTAACTTTAATTTAAATTAACTTTTATTCACAAAAGTGTCCCTGTGTTTTATGCCACCATTGTTATGGCCTTGCATGGCCAAGACATTGAAGGATAAATATACTAACCAGTACCTTAAAATAGAAACATGTGTTTCACTGAGGTTCTGGCATTTATTCAATCAACCAAACATGTGGCATCATCACAGTGCATAAACTCAAGAATGAAGAGCCTTTCACATCAAATTTTCACTTCAGACAGCAAAGTGTTGAAGAATGTGTTCTCCGTGAATTTGACCATGGCAGGGTTGTTGGCGCCAGATAATGTGGTACAAGTACTTCAGAAACTGATGATCTCAGGGGATTTTGACACACCGCATTTTCTAGAGTTTACACAGAATGGTGTGAAAAACAAAACATGTCTAGACAGCAACAGTTCTGTGGGAAGACACATTTTGTTAATGAGAGGTCAGAGGAGAATGGCCAGCACGGCTTGAGGTGACTTGAAGTTGTTGTATTTCAAATAACTAACAAGAATGCTGTAAGTTTTTTTGGAATATGATGTGAACTTTCTCACGCCTCTATGCCCCCCCTCCCCCCTCAACAAAGAAAAAAACCCTCATTGTGCCTCCTGATTCATTATATTGTAACACTTCCTAAAGCCCGTGTCCATACGAATATACTTTACAAATAGCTTTTGCCAGCTGCAACCCCTTTGTCTAATGGGAAAATGCTAAGATGTTTCCTATTGTCTGTCTGCCTCTGGCTCTCTCTATGTACTGTACATGTTAATGACAGGTTCTAGAAATACATTCACAACTCTAGTACATACAATAAATAACAAATACATATTACATTTGACACAATATTTTCATATATTTGATATTTCTATTCATTTCCTATATCAAAGATCCAACCTACAAACCCTCCCCTCCATCTACCCATTTGTGAAGAGAAAGATGAAGTAAAAAAAATTAAGAACTAAACACACTTTTGTGTACAAACATGGCATTGTCTGACAGAGCACATGTTAGCTAGAGCATTTTATGCATTTTTCTGCATTACTATGTTTTCTTTTATATATGTACATTATATATCGGCTCTATATATTGTCCAGTATACAGAGATATGTCCTTCTTTTCAGCACAACCTAGGCATTATGATTAATTTTATTTCATTTTAAATAACAAACATGACAGAGCCATAAATTAAACAGAACTAGCAGTTTCACAAGATCACTCTTTTTTTCTGTGACCAAATAATAATAACAACAACAACAACAACAACAACAATAATAATAATAATAATAATAATAATAATAATAATAATAATAATAATAATAATGCATAATAATAGTACATTTTGTGAGTTCTACATTTTTGTGACGTCTTTCCCATATTCCAGTAGCAGGAATTTACATGTTCTAACACGTTGATTTCTGTTGAAACACACCGGCAGGACTTAAAAATAAATAAATAAATAAATAAATAAATGAATAAATAAATACAATTGGTCATTTACAAATACTGTTGTTGCATGGCTTGTACTTTATGCTTTAATCTTAATGGGGTTTTTAAGAAGAGCCTTTTCCAGTGTTTCTCTGCAATGCATGTACAGTAAGCACTTATTATTCATTTTTTATAGCAGCTGGTATCTTCTGCATTTACTGCCTTTCAGTACACCGCTCTCTAGCTAACGCTCCTGTATCTGTTTATTCTGCTAGCGTGAGAACTGTCTGCTCCTAGTTAATTGATAGCGGATGGCATTGTTCCCTCTGACAGATTATTTAAAAGACTGCACAAATATACTCTATGTGTGGAAACACTGCATTTGGCAGACAGTCTAATCCAGAGTGACTTACAAAAGTGCTTTGAAGTTTCTGTCATTGGATAGGTCCTTACATTGGTTACTTACTGTAAGTACCATCAGTCAAACACTGTTTGGAATTTTATTATTATTATTATTATTATTATTATTATTATTATTATTATTAGAGGGATTAACCCAAATGTCTAAGAAACAGATTTTTTGTCGTTGCTTAAAGATTGCCAGTGACTCATCTATACGGACATCTAGAGGGAGGTTATTCCACCACCTAGAAGCAAGGACAGGAAACCTAGTCTAGATCCACACTTTCCTCAATCTCTTATAGTTAGTTTGACCAGTTGAGCAGTGCTAGAGGATTGGAGGGAACATGGCTTAGTGTGTGTGTGTGTGTGTGTGTGGTTGGGGGGGGGGGGGGGGGTTGATTAGAGCTGAGAGGTAAGTGGGTGCTGTCCTGCTTTTAGCTTTGTAGGCAAGAGTCAGTGTTTTGAATTTGATGCAGCTACAGGAAGCCAGTGGAAGGAGTTGGGAAGTGAGGTGGTGTGGACTGAGTGCCCTGTTTGGACAGAAATGGACGAATTCTTCTGACGTTATAAAGAATAAATTGACAAGCGCGAGTAAGATTAGCAGTGTGAGGGGAAAAAGAAAGTTGACTGTCCAGAGTTACCCCATGGCTTGGGGCTGTCTTTGAGGGAGTGATCTGAGTGTCATCCACATAACAGTTGTATGAAAAGGGGTGCGAGGATGTGACCTTACCAAGAGATGGGGTATAGAAGGAGAACAGAAGAGAACCCTGAGCCTTGTGGGATGCCAGTGGAGAGTCCCCATGGAGCAGATGTGGATCCCCTCCATGTCTCCTCATATGACCAATCTCACTGTGATAATCTCTTTTTGGTGTTAATAAACAGAGAAATTCAGAGAAATTCCCTGTCTACTGGTTTGGGCTGGCCTGGAAGCAAATCAAGGTGTGCCGCACACATCAAGCAACAATTCTTCTTCTCATTTATCATAAAACATAACAATTTAGGCATGCTCCTTAAACCTAACAAATGGAAATAACAACAGGGGCAGTACGGTTCTGAAACAACATGATTTTATGCATTCCGCTGCTACCACATAATTCCTAACAAGATTGAAGAGGTATACAGATGTTCCTATTAATATGGCTAGCAAGTTTGTATATAGTCTTCAAAATCAACCAGATGATAGTGGCTTAGTCAGTACTTGCTCTGAATACAGCTGTGTTTATGTTTCAACACACCCACAGTGTCATTGACTGATGTTGGGAGAACATTTTGGAAAGGCTTGGAAGATGTTGCCTGCATATAGTGCTTTACCACTTTATTGTTTAAATGTTAAGATGCTTTGATGCACATGCTTGTATGCATGTTCTGCGTCATGTATGCATGATGTCCATCTGCTCTGTTCAATATGTCTGCTTTGATTCAAAGGGAAAAAAAATTCTGATTCTACACTTAGTTTTGACATCCTGGGCAACACTTCATACAAGTAGTTGTAGCTAATAAAGCAAATAAATAAAGCACATTTTTTTGTGCTATTTTAAATTTTCAATCCACAAGTGTTATCATGAATTAACTGACCATATGGGAAATGGGGAAAAAAAGAATGAGAAGTGAAACCATCTTCTGGAACCATTCAAATGTTTTATCACGTCAGTGCCAATATCAAAGTCTAACACATTAAAGCTGAACAGCAATAAACTTTACATATATACATCACCTCATTAAATATAATATACTCGATATTACACACGCATACCCCAATCAGCCATAACTTTAAAACCATTAACTTTTAAAGGACTAGGTTCTAGCTTACCTTGTGCCAACTGTGCAGCTTTGGCCCCACAAGACCTGTGGTGTCTGGCATTTCTGATGGTAGCAGAAGATCAGTTGGGTGCTGTGGGTTGCGGGGTAGCCATGGGTGCCCATGATCATAGTATACAGACATGTTAAAAAGATAGTATGTCCTCTTTATTTATATATTTAAGTGTGGGGGGGGGGGGGTTCTCTAATGAATATCATCTGATCGTAATTGTATTAGCCAAATACAACCTCAAACAAACAACATATAACTTTTTTCACTGTGCCATAATATATTTAACAATTCTTCTTAACATCATTGCTTCAGTTCATTGAGGTTTTTGAGCATTTCCTTAGGCTCAGCTCTCTTAAGATCCCACCACAGCATTTCAGTTAGGTTGAGGTCTGACTATTCCACAATCTTGATTCTATTCTTCAGCTATCCTGATTCAGGTCATTGTCCAGTTGCATGACCGAATTTTGGGATAGCTTCCTATCACACTTAAATGACTGAGATCATCAAACAAATTTAAATATTACACAAAAATAACAAGAATAAATACAAAATGCAGTTTTTAAATAATAATTTCATTTATTAAGGGGAAAAAGCTATCCAAGCCTATCTGCCCTACGTGAGAAAGTAGTTGTTTGAGAAGCAAAGAAAAACCTGTTGGTGTTTTTCAAGGAGCACAATAAGGAGGCACTTGAACACAAATGAGTTGCCAGGAGAATGGATCCTGCAAGACAAGCAACACAAAAAATTTACAGGAACTTGAGGCATTTTGCCAAGAAGAATGGGCAGCTATACCACCTTAGAAAATTAAGGACTCCACCAATTATTACAAAAGTCTGCATGCCATCATTGATGCCAAAGGGGGTAGTACACAATATTAAGAACTAAAGGTATGCATACTTTTGAACAGGGATTATTTCCTCATTTTCTTTATTATGTTTTGTTTGAAGATTGTGCTATCTTGCAAATTCTCCCAAGGTATGCAAACTTTTGACACAACTGTAAAACAAATCTAATTAAACAATTTAAAAGTATGTTGCAAAACAAATCTCCAAATAAAAGACCACTGTTGAATTAAACTTACATACAATTTTATTAATATTGAAAAGTTAAATACATTCAGATAAACAGTCACAGGTTGGATGCCTTTGTGCTTTCCGTGCTGGCGTTCAGAACACTACTGTTATGTTATATTATGCAATTAAAATTTCTCACAATGAATTTCACATATACATATTTTTACATGACAAACATAACTGTACTCAAGCACTATTACTGTAAATTCACTTCTGCAAACTTCCCTATTTACACCTAGCTAAAATAAATCATTTTACTCACACCATACTGGAGCACACCTCTAAAAGTACCACAGAAGCAAGCAGATGTGTTCGCAAAAGTGTACTGAAGCAAAACCCTTCCCTATTCCCTATGCTGTACTCAATTTACTATATACAATAATAATGTGTCATAAATATTTGATTTCATATCCAGATAGATTTTATATCTTGGAACAAAACACTATTGGAAACACATTTGTAAATTTTCAAGCTACAAATAATTCTTCTGCTTATGGGATTGATCATCGTGTGAGAATTTGATTGGCTATGCCAAAAAGACAACGTGGTGTTTAAAGGGGAAATAAATCCTCCAATCACAGTGTGTCTGTGAAGCAGAGGGCATGGCTAAGCTGACCTCATAATTCAGTGTTATGGAGAGGGAGTGAAAAAGTGTAAAAGTCTGCTGATAAACAAAAAAAAGAGAGAAATGGAGGCAAGAGAGGTAGACAGATAGTGGGATTCAGAGAGAGGGAGAAAGAGAGAGAGAGAGTTTAGACATCCAGACCCAAGCATGTGACGTACAAATTGGTTACAGATTTTGGGCTCCTCAGAACAGGCCATCGCCACAGTGGTTGTGTGTGTGTGTGTGTGTGTGTGTGTGTGTGTGTGTGTGTGTGTGTGTGTGTGTGTGTGTGTGTGTGTGTGTGCGTGCGTGTGTGTGCGTTTAGCGCTGTGTTTTTAGAAGCCAGTCGAACAGACCAATTTCTTCGACCCCCTCACTGTGGAGTTGGCAAAACTGCAACACAAGACTGAATAAATCTCCAACACACCAGGATCTCTGAGCAGCCAGGTGCACCACTTTCTGGAACTACACACACACACACACACACACACACACACACACACACACACACACACACACACACACACACACACACACAGTTTTAATGTTTTCAAACCTCTAGAAAAGTATTAACATTTATGACTGAACTAGCCCACAGTACAAATGAACAAAAGATGAAAGATTTATAAGCCAGCCAGGAAAATGAAAAATGAGATGAAATGAGGAGAGGAAAAAAAAAACTTATTTTTATAAAACAAACAAAAACCACATTGCATTTGTTGCTAAAATGATCTAAATATTTGAACAGAGAGTAATCTAATTTTTTTCAAAATATTGAATTAATGCATTTTTTTTAAAAATAAGCAGCAGTGTTACCTTGATGTTTGTATGCTGTGGTGTTTTTCTGTAGTACAGTACAGGAATACCAAGCTCAGATGCCGCAATCCATTGCAGTGTCGCTCGCATCTCCCTGTTCACACTTTCCAATTCCAGGTCAAAGTTCATCACTTGCAGCTCTCTGTGGCAACTACTTCCTGCTGTGGACAGACCTGAGGTCACCTCTGTGATCAAGAGAGAGACAGGGATGGTGGGAAAGAAAATTATTAGATAAGAACATTAATTTGAACAAGACAAACATCAATTTCCAAACCAACCATTTTCCACAAAACTAAGTGTGTTCACACTTGCAGTTTGGTTCTCTTGGTTCGGAACAATGCACAAAATTTGGATTCGCTTGCATGGTGCGCACTGAGTTTCAAAAGGCAGCATTCACACTCTAACAGAAAAACCGCACCCATGTTCCTTTTAATCAAACCAAACATGTCAAGTGTGAACACGCCATAAAATGTCCCAGTTGTGAAACAGTGTCTGCATGAGTTGGAACACGGTGCCCTTAGATGGCCTGGTGACCCGAAATGATGTGTTCTCCTGCATACCACACAGTGTTATAAGCTCCAGATCCACCTGATCAGTATGCAATGCAAGTGTATATGAATATTAAATTAAGTATACTGATGTAGTATGCAATATAAAAGTATGCCATTTAATTTATAGTGTGGATGGGAGGCTTTACTGAGAACAGAAATGTCCCTGAAACTCTTCATAATCCTTCTGCAGTAAATTAATGCTTTAAAGCACTATCAATGCATCCTCAGTCTGAGAGTGTGTGTGTGTGTATGAGTGGTTTAAAAAGGGAGACATAACTCACCATCTGCCTGCTCTTGACTCTGTAATACCCTCAGTCTTTCCTCACTGCACACACAGATACACACAGAATCCATCAGCATGCTGCCTGTCTGTTTTTTCTACTGATTTAAAAAATAGTCAATAATCCATTTTGATCAGTAGCAAACTTGTTCACTGCTTTGGTCACAAATTGTAATTGAATTTTTTTTTTTCAAAAACACCACCATATAAGGTATGATATGCAAAGAAATTATTAAATGACTGTCCGTGACATAAATAGAAGGATTTCACTACAATGAAAAAAAAATATTGCACTAGAAAGCACAATTCACCTTAAAAAAAAAATAGAATTCGCAATAAAAACTAAATTAAAATGGACTGGATTATATACTGTATGTGTGTGTGCAAATGTTCAGCATAGCGAGTAATGTGTTACATTACATCTGATGTGTAAAAAAGAATGTACTGTAGGGTGTGTGTTTAACAAAAGCAAAGCTGATGTAGTATGCAATATAAAAGTATGACATTTCATTTATATTGTGGATGAGACACTATAGTTATTTGTGGTGTTCTGGTTGAGGGCCTAAATAGCCTGCGGAAAGAAGCTCTTCCATATTCTCTCTGTGTTGGCCTTCAGGCAGCGGAAGCACTTTCCTGACCACATCAGAGAAAACAGTCCATCGTTGGGGTGGCTGAAGTTCTTCACTATCTTCCTGGCCTCAGTACAGTACAGCTTGTACATTGAGTGCAGGTCAGGGAGTTGATCGCTCCACCATCTGTACAAATCAAGGTGACGGTGGTTGAGACATGTATGTCCAACTTTACTGCCTGTGGCCCACTAGTCAGGAAGTTGATGGTGGTGAGAGTGGAGGGAATTATAGTAATAAAATCTGAACAGTAGTCAACAAACAGCATTTTAACATAATTCCCCTTCCTAGTGTCCAGGTGACTTATCGTTGTACGTAGGAGGTGTGAGCTGGCATAATCGGTCAATTGATTTGAAAGGTATGCAAACTGTAATGAGGCGATAAGGAAGACTCTGACCAGCCTTTCAAAGCTTGTCCATATTGCTTGGCCAAAAAAAAAATTAGGATTTCAGAAGGATTATTATAATATTGTCCTGCATCAATAAAGAAACTTTAAATGATCTAGGGATTGGGTTAACTGTCCAGTGCATTAGTAAAATCTTGGAAGGATAGTACTGGACCATCCACTTGTCCCATGAAAGGGTGGATAACCAGATATCATCAGAGATCACTTATGCGGATTGGTAAAAATCAACAGTATGAATCAATACAAAGCTATAAGTAGAGCATTTCCATACGGAAAGTGTGATGAGAACTCACATGATTGAGACTGATCTGCTGTGAGATCATAAGAAAACCATTTGTGACGCTAATCAGCTAAAAATATCTACTGTATACATAGGTCAGTTTTGCTGATTACCTGTTTAGCCCAGTGGAACTGTAGCTTTCTGGAAAGCCCTCAAGATCCGCAACGCCAAGACTAGATGCGCTACTGTTACCATTTCTGCAAGACAAACACCACACACACATAATATATATAGTATTATGGTTATATTATAGTTTTAAACCACCATTTATTTGCTGTTCTCTTATCTATGTTAATAAATGTCTATTTACATACATAACACAAAAAACAAACATACAGGGATTACACAATGAAACTGAAACCCTGGCCAATTTAGTGTTAGAGGTTTCATGGCTAAATATGACCAGCCTGGTGGCCAATCTTCATTGACTGCACATTTCACCAATAAAAGCAGAGTGTGACGGTTTAATAAGCAGATTAATAGCACAGTTTGGCTTAAAATATTGCAATGCACACATCATGGGTGACATATCAGAGCTGGATGTATCAAGAGCCACGGTATCAAGTAACTTCAGCATACCACCAAGAAGGACGAACCACATCCAACAGGAGTAACTGTGGACGCAAGAGGAAGCTGTCGGAAAGGCAGGTCCGGGTGCTAACCCGCATTGTATCCAAAAAAATCATAAAATCACAGCTGCCCAACTCACTGAAGAATTAAATGTGCACCTCAGCTCTCCTGTTTCCACCAAAACTGCTCCACAGGGTCAATGTACAGCCATGTACATGGCCGGGCTGCTATAGCCAAACCTTTGGTCACTCGGGCCAGTGCCAAACATCGGCGAAAATCTTGGACTGTGGACAATGTAAAACATGTTTTGTTCTCTGATGAGTCCACCTTCACTGTCTTTCCCACATCCGGGAGAGTTACAGAGTGGAGAGTTACGGGGTGGATCAGTGATAGTTTAGGATTCCTTTTTCTCTTAATATTTATTTTGATTTTCCTATGGACTTTTCATACCAAGAGTGAAAGCATTTGGCATATATTTATTAAAATCCTTAAAGCAACACAGATACATGAGGGCAACACAGCATAGGTCAATGATGATTTTAAAAAAGTGTTTATATTGAAGCCTTGTTAGTGTGTTTTAACAGGGAGGATTCTGACTTCAAACTGTATATTTGCATTTTTGAATACAGTATGTCAGGTAGAACAAAAGTTATCATTACTTTTATAAAGGGTAAATTTTATATATAGCACTCTTTACTGCATAATCCTGAGCCCTACTGTATATACGTACAGTATGTTTATTTTAAAAAGCAGCAAAACAAATAATAGCTAAAATGCCCTTGAGCTTTAAGGCCTACAACTCAACCAACATTATTGGCACTAAATTGTATATTTACATGGACAAACATGGATTTATCTCATTTTGATTTGTTCATATGTTTATCTAAATCATAAAAGACATCCTATGAATCTCTCTTTCTCTCCCTCTCTCTAAAAATCTTTCTCTAAATCTTTTTTACTCCTCAGCTGGCAATCAAATGTGCAATGTAAAATGACAGTAAAAGCACAAAATACGTTTAAAATAAACTTTTTTAAAGTCTTTTAAAAGGATGTCAGTCAGTGTTTAATCTAAGTTATGTTGTACTAAGAAAAAAAAGAACTATAAAAGCATCCTTTTAAAGTATAGTCCCTGTCTGCTTACAGGTGGCAGGTAGAACCATTCCTCAGTATGAGGTCTAGTAGGAGAGTTTCTCATCTGAATTTTGAAAAATGTCTAGGGTTAGGGTTTGCTTTGGAGCAAAAACCTTGGGGCAAATCTGAAAGAAAATAACTTATAAAAGTCCAAACAAACTCCTGGATTGAGTCATCAGAGAAGGGGGAAGAGTTTCTATACTGTGCTTGCCACAGACACATAATTTGCCCCACCTACAACAGACAAACCATCTACTCATCTACTAATTTTCTAGCCATAAGTTCACTGATGTAGGTTGAAAGGTCCAACGGGGGTCTACATTTAAACTCAGTGCAGTGGTATGTTCAAACACATCTTATTGTTTGATAATAAGATATTATATCTGTATAGTCTGTATATATTGTGCTTGTGTTACAGCCTGGAGGGACTCCTAGAGATAATGACATTAGTGAAAAAGAAATAGAATATATATTTTTTTGCAATAAAAATATTGTAATATTTTCAGTAGTACTAATAGTCAAGTGTAATAGAAAATCGAATCCATGAATAATAACTTCACAGGCACAGTTCAACTGTAGCAAAAATCAATTACATACATTTATTTAATTTAATACAGGTATTCGATTTCATTTTAGATAGAGTGAAGATTGTTAACTGAGTAAGAACCATGGACTGTTTGAATTGCTCACTTTTTCATCCTCACCCTTAAGGTTTCATACTTCATGGGTAAGGGTTAATGCATCAAATGTGTGAAACGTGGAGTTACAGTTGGGGTGCCATTTAGGACAGGGTCATAATTCAACACAAGCTGGACTGAAAAACTAAATAAATAACTTACTTAATTAAAAAAAGGTGTGTGTGTGTGCTTGTGCTTCCATTATGTCTTACTTGAAATGTGTGCCGAGGCATTTTCTTTTTAAGCTATGATTTATTTCTGCTTTCAATATCTAAAAAGCTAATGCTTCCAGCTACACTGCAATAAATGAAAAAATAGTGCTAGAAGATTGGATGTGATGAAGGAAACTAATAAATATAAACTGAGATCTGAGAAATGTGGATACTTGTGTAGACTGCATCATAACGAGTTGCTGGAAAACACGTTGTCAATGCTATTCTATGACAACTATAGTAAGACTATATACAATCCACCAAATGTGGCATGCATTTTATGCTTGTAGCTTCAAATAACAGCCAAACGGAGTAACTTCAAAATCATTCACAAACACCACAGGTACTCCAGCTCTTCATTTAGGCCATACAGCTTTAATGGAAAGCCCAATGGAGCAGGCTTCAAAACACCACCGTTAGCATTAACATGTAGCACATGTAGCTTTAAATGAGAGTGAAATTAAGTGGCCTTAGATGCACTCTTCACCATTATGATTGTCAGTATTTATTTAGTGCATGCTGTTATAATGAAAAACCAGATGGAGTAAATGAGCAATCTGTTCATCATCAGGATTAGCATTATAATAGCTTTTGTGGAACGCCAAATGAAGCAGGCTGGGGATTGCCTCACAACATCAGGGACGGCATCAGCATTTAAACATTTCCCAGCAGGAACCCCAACGTTGTGTGTCATATACTGTAGATGTAATCAGGTTGCAACATCGTCCACCCAAAACGCAACATCTGGACAATGTTGTTTCTAAAAGTTAGAATTACTTAAAATAACATGAACTTGGGATAAAATAGCAAGAACGACCAGAATTATTTTTTTTTTAGTTAGCACCTCAAAACAACAGAAGCTCAACAATTACATGTAGCATTTATGCCACTTAACATCTGCACAACTTCCAACTGCACCCACGTTCCCTTAAGTTTCTAACAAGATTCAATAAACCCCCGAATGGAGAATGGGATGAACACGAGCGTACATCGATTCTGTCGCTTGTGCATCTCTTGAGTGCTGTAGGGTTATCTCTAGTGTTATATGTAATTTCGTTTTCTTTTGCAAATATTTCCATGAAGTGCATCAGGGCTCACCAGTGCATTAAAACCAGTGCTAGTAATAGGAATAGCAAGAGGCAAGGGGGAAATATCAACTTAGAAGTGAAACAAATGGTTAGTAAATAACATGATAAAAATTCAGTGGATGATACTGCATGCAATTTAGGCATGTCACACTTGTAAACCTCAGCTACATAGCAGTATATTTTTGCAATCGGTCATAACATTATGACCACTGGGAGGTGAGGTGAATAACACTCATCACCAACTATACAAACAGCAAACTGGTGAAGGGCCTCGTGGGCAACCAAGGTTAACCCATGCCCATGGGGACTAAAGGCCAGATGCCACCAGTTCCCACAGAAAAGCCAAAGCAGCACAAATCACTGAAAAACGTCAACACTGACAATGATAGAAAGGCACCAGTATGCCCAGTGGACTACAGCCTGTCAGTAAAAAGCAGCAAGAGCCCAAGGCCACCGACCTGGCTTCCAAACTCCCCAGAGCCCAATGCAATCAACCCTCCATGGTATGTGCCACAGAATCCGATCCACAGAAGCAAAAGAGCAACTGCCCATGTCCTGTTACGGGGACACAGACTCAGACAATGATGTTATTAAAACCCGAACGGGCGTTTATTAACAGTTTGTGGAATAATGAAAACATTTAATGAAATACAACCAATACAACCAAAGTCTTATCTGCGTGACTGAAGGAGCTGGTGGAAGTGTGGAGACAAACAGTGAAGACGTAGAACAATCCGCGAGGACGGAACAGGATACGGGACGGAGTTACAGGAGACACGATGGGAAATTCGGCGACAAGACGAGGAGCCAGGGGACGAGACGAGACACGAACGTAGCTTTTGCGTGATCAGTTACGATGCATAGTCTGTTTCCGTGAGTGAGGTCAGACGTTGAGTGCGGGGAAGTGAGGTGTATTTATGATGTAGTGCTAATGTGAATCAGGTGTGCTCAGAACTCGGGTGGTGGGGAACGGAGATTGAGGGTGGAGCCTGGTGTTTCCATGACAGTGGCATTGCCAAATGAATTCTGCCACAATGTTTTAACAACCAAAAATACTTGCTGATTCAGAGCTTTAACAGAGACTCAGAGTAAAATTGGCATGACCATTCAAAACTATGGTACGCATTATCAGAGTGCAAAAAATTTACAGAGTGAAAACAGAGTCTAGGAATGGCCCTTCAACACCACTGTTACTATTAAAAGTTAGTGAAAATAGCTATATAAAGATTTAAAAGGCACAATCGTAAACTGAAACACTGACCCCTCACTTAGATGAATAAAACTACAAGTGGTTTCCTCTTGTGGATCTTCATCAGCGGCAACTTGTGCCCAACCACCAGAGCCACTTTCCTCACTGCTGGTGCTGAAAGAGCGACATGCCCCTTCTACACATGTAGAGGGTGCTGTGGCCATCCTGTTGCTGTTGTCCCTGGTGATGGGAAAGAATAGATGGTAAAAGCGCAATGTGTTGCAAGGCAAAATCTCAGTCACTATCATCGACAGAGTTATTTGCACGGCTACTGTAAATAACTGTACCTTTAATGACTGTGCCTAACAAGTCACAATAACAGTAACCATGTAGTTGAGGCAAGAACAATGCAGTTGAAGCACAATCAATTCATAACAAATAAAATCTTGTATTTACTTACACTATTTGGCTAAAATATGTGGACACCTGACTATTAGACCCACTAGGAATTGGGAGTTAGAAGCACAATTCTGCTGTGTGCCAAGAGTTTGGGAAGGAACCACATATGGGTATGATGGTTAGGTGTCCACAGGCTTTTGAGTAGTACTAAGCACTAGACTAAATAATTATATTTGTTTATGAAGTTAAGACTTTCAGATTCAACAAAGGAGTGTGCAAGAGTGTGTAGATTACTGTAACATAAAAGGTTCAGAATAAAATGTCTAATGCAGGGCTGTCACAGTAATCATAAAACTGGAAAGACTTGCGATCCATTTAATATAGACATAATCTTTAGTCTGAAAAAAACATGTAATACCAAGATTTAAAAACATTTAAACTGTTACAGTTTGCATTAAAATTACTTTTAATTCCTGGTTACAATGTATGTTTTTGTACTCTGTCACTATTCAGTGTGCATGTTTCAAGCCACTGGAGGCAATGGGTCAATAATGTGATAATAAAGAAAATGGTCAGCAATTCCATTCTCAAGAAAAGCTCTATCTGTTTTCTCTCTCTTGCTCTTTCTCAGGCAGATCAAAGCTACTCTGCAAGACTGAAATATCACCTTTGTGTTTGGGCTTCTGCAGTTTAAAAGCTCTGTGAGAAACTCATCTGTTGCTCTTGAAATTGTCTGATTGGGGGCATGACCCTTAAGAAGTGTCAGTATTTTTTCTTTTATGGCATACCTGTTTTGGATTGACATTACTTTTTCGCTGCTACTTTGAGGTTGAACATTGGTGTTTGAATCTCTGATGAAGTGTCTATTGCACTCCATGTCTTCAGATGCTTCATCCTTTTGATCGGGCTCAATGTGGATCAGAGGAACCTCCCTCTGTCCACGATTTGCACTCTCTGGCTGGGACCAGTTTTGCCCAATTGCTGAGCAAGACTGCCTAAAGCCCTTTCTCCTCTCAACAACTGAAGCATGACTAGCCATGACGTCCTGTTGGCATCCGATAAGTGACTTGCCGCTCTCAACAATGTCTGTGGCTAGTCGATTCGCAAAGAGTTGCACATGTGGTTGAGATTCAGAGTCCTGCTCTGTGCTGTCCTCTGAGGGTTCAGCAATAATTTTGTTTTTACGCATCAGAGACTCAATAGAGCTTGCCCAGGTCTCATGGATAAGCATGTCTGTAATATGGTCTGTCTGGCCACGCTTGTACAAACAGGAGTCAGATTTACATAATCCTGTGGATGACACAGAGTTGGAGGGATAAATGTTGAGAAAGTCACTATGCACATTTTGGGCAAATCCATCAAATGAGTTGGCCTTAATGGGAGAGTTTACAGTTAGTCTTGAGTCAGATGATCGTCTATCTGGAACAGATGATTGACGGATGCAAAAGGGGCTCCTGGAGGGTGGAGGCAAAAGGCTGTTACTCCAATCTTTGGTCTTAGTGATCCCATAATCTTTATTCTCCTTGTCCATATCTTTGAGCATGTAGCGATAAAATTCCTCAGTAATGCTCTCTGTGCTCGACTGTTTGGACAGGCAGGCTGATGTCCGAACATTTAGGTGACCGTTTTTCTTGCTTGTCACCTGTTGAACAGCAGCTGCTAGGATGCTGCTAGCATTTTTTCCAGCATAATAGTCAAGTAGTAGGTCAAACCCTCTGCCTTCTGTCTCCATCTGGTTCACCATGAAACGAGAAAACTCATCAGTAATGCTTTCACAGCTGGACTGCTTAGATATTGAGCTTCCCCGGCTCAAATTGTGACCAAGTCTGCTTCCTGGATCGAGGGTGTTGGGTGCTCCAGAAGGATCTGCGTCTTCCTCTGGAATACTTTCGTAGCTGGAGGCTTTTCCACGGCTGCTCCATCTCTCACATTGCAAACGGCTGCGAGATGACTGGCCTGGTTTGGATGTGTCCACTACATTCAGTTCAGGGCAGTTCATTATCCTGGCAGTGACCTCTGAGGCAAAAAGTGAGAAAGGGTCAGAGATTGCTGGATCATCAAGACTGATCGTTTCATCAACTACACGGTTCACCAGTCGCTCCATGAGCTCGGGCTGCTCTTCAGTTTTGCGCTTGATCTCACTTAGGCGAGGTGCACGGTGCTTTTTGGTAATCACCACTCCATTTTGTGTTTCTTTTCGTCTAAAAGGTGGAACTGTGCGGCAGGGCAACAGAAGCCCCTCAGACCCTTCAGGTCCTGCCTTCAGAGCACAAAACCATGGTTGCTTTCCACTCGAATTTTCCAGACATATTGCTGCCAGCTCTGTAGCCATAGAGACTACAGTCGTTGCCAAGTCTTCAGCAAAACATGCAACAGTCGTCTTAGACTCACCTTGATTCATTTTAGACACCGTCAGGGGTCCTGTGGATGAAGAGAAAGTCTGTTGTCTAATTTCACCTTCTTTGAATGTGGTAACAGTAGTTCTGCTTTGAGGCTGTTTGGTGGTATCATTCACATTTGATTTATTTCCTTTCTGTGGTTGCATGCCTATGTGCTCTTTTTCCATTTCCCCTGCAAATAAAGAAGGCTTTTCTACCTCATTCAAATGTTCAGGATTTTTGAGTTCGGTTAAATAATGTAGTTGGCTTACAGCTTCTCCTTCAGGATTGGCAGTTACTTCATTTTCTTTTGTACTGACTTCACATTTTTTCCCATCTAATAACTCTGATGTACGTTTTGAAATGTCACCAAATTTTCTTGATGTGGCACAAAGAACATCAAAGAGCAAGCTGTTCACACTCTCCAAAAGGAAGCATTGGATGTTGGGGGCATCCTTTCCTCTAAGCTCTTTTCTTTTTACAGCTTTCTCCAATGCATATTTAAACATGCTTTCTGCCAACTCTTGTGTAAAATTGTCTGTTCCCACATGATTCTGGCAGGATCTTCTTGGATGCATGATGCCGTCCACAATCTTGTTATGTGTGGTCTCCAAGAAGTTTGCTATGCTGGTGTAGCTCTGTTTCTGGACCAGAACTTCTAAAGCTTCCTTCAAGAGAATCTCAGCAACAGTAGATCTAAATGTATCCATACTAGATCCTTCCGCAACATTGCAGTGTAACGTAATGGCTGTGGAAGCTTGAGCTGCTGATAGCAGTCCCACTGATGTTGTGGACAATTCACACAAATCTTCAGTTACTACTGGATCAGCTGCTCCTGCTAATTGGGATATGGCACATATTGCAGAAGGTACTGAATAGTCTCTTTGTTCTGTCGCTCTGTCCTCTTCTTCATACATCTCCTCTTCACCATTTCCTGATTCGAGCACTAGTTGCTTTGTGACCTGTGGGTTGCTGATTGTGCCGATGATGCTAGCAGCACATGCTAAAGCTATCTCCACAGGCTTAGCTGTGTGCCTCACTGCAGAGCTTTGTTGCAAGTGAGGCTGATTTCCTGTTTCTTGTGTGTCCTGATTTTCATGTGCTCCAAAGGATTGTGTTCCGGGCCATTCGGACGGCTCATCGCAGTTATCAGGACTCTGGACTATCACAATTTTTGGAAGTTCAAAGGAGTGTGTTCTTGTTCTAGTGGGCACATCAGTTGTTGTTTTTGTAGAGTTAGACACTGCTGCCTCAGTGGGAAAGGATGCGTCGTCTTGAGAAAGGCAGATAAAAGCATCCTGCAGAACAGATTCAGCAAGGCTGGAGGCGTAATTTGACTCTTTGTTGGTTTGTTTGCTAATTTTAGGAGTGATTTTGTCACGTCTGTTGGAAGTTCTGGAAACTTTGTGGGATTTGCAGGAAGCACAAAGGGTATCTGAGTCTTCACTGTCTTCTCTTTCTATGTTCTTCTTCTTAGTTTGTTCTGTTTGTAGCATCTTGGATGGTTCTACTAAAACTCCGCCGTCAGCCTCTATAGGAATAAAAAGAAAGTTGTTTTTGTAATTTTGGTTAACAATATGAGTATCTGAATTTGAGTATGAATTAGTATACTTAAATTTATAACCTTGATACAGTATGTAGAAATACTGAGATAAAAAACACTTTTCCTATATATCCAGGCTAAATCAGGTTCAATTCTGTATCTGAACATGAAGAGGATCATGTGGGCGAAAGAGAAAACAAGAAACAGCACAAGGAGGAAAAGAAAAAAACAGTTATAAGTTTAGTATATTACATACCGACTCTGGTCTCTAAATGTGATAGTAGCTTCTCAGTCATGAGTGACATGTCGTTAAACTTCATCACTGCCTTTTACTTCTTCTTTCTTTGTCTTATAAAGAAACCTCCAAAGACCTTTTGTATCTTATAATAAATACTGCATTGACTCCGAGGTGAGGCTAACCTTCACACGCTGCTATGTCTTATTCCTCATGAGAGTTTAATTATAGATTAGTTTTGCCTTGTGGCTGCTGGGTGGAGTGAGCATCATTGCGTTAACCCTCAGCTTCTATGGAACTCACTACACCTTAACACTTTTTTACATTATTTTGTTATTATAATAATCATTTTCTGTTGATTTTACTTTCTGGTTAGGAGTATGCTGTTCATTTCTATGCTTGGTAGGGTGACTGCTGAGTGCTGGCTGTGGTCTGTTAGCTATTTGTTTGGATCCTGTTCTTAGTATACTTGAATATATGGAAAATGTTCTAAGTCTTTTTACTAGCTATGTTGGTTTCACTTTTTTTTTATTTTATAGAATACATACTAATGCTTGCTGTGTGTAATACCTCAAATACTGTACATGATTCCAGGGTAGTTGATGTTTTCTGTACAACATTGGCACCATAGTGAAAATAATGAAATGGAGAGGGTCAAAGTGTTCTTGAGGAATACCTTTGGAACAGCACTGATAGCTGAGTTGTGCTTAGGCATAAAAGTGTTTTTAATAATGCAACACAGTACGTTGTATGAAAACTAATCCAAAGTATTTCGAAATATTGTTATCGACAATAAAAATTTACAAACCATTCCAACAATTGTGCAATGATGGTGACATTAGAAAGGCCAGCAACATGCTAAGAGAGACGCTATTGGCTAGCTTCTTTAAGAATTATGAATCAATAATTCATAGCAGAAGGAACAGAATCAGAATGAAGTAAAATGTTAATGAGGGGAAAGATGACCTGAAAGTGATGACTAGAATCAAATTGGTATGTAGATGAATAAGATTTGACTCCAAGATGAAAGCAGGCTCTGAAAAGCCAACATGTTTAAGAAATTTTGCTGGCAGGAAGGACCAAAGGGAAAGAGTGGGAACTGCTAACATGTTTTGCTTGTATATTTGTTGGTTTTAAATAGAAGGTCATAAGCATCAAATTCCAAAGTGGATCTGTGGATATCTCTGTGGATAAGCTAGGAGGGGCGGAAGAAGGGAGTTGATGGTGTGAAGAAATGGTTTTAAACTTACAGTATGTTCAGCACAAGTAATTAGAATATAACTGTTTAATTCTATAGCACTTGCATTAGTGATTTCAGGGGGAAAAAACTTTTATAATTATTAATTTCCCTCACAGGCTCAATAAAGTCTATCTATCTATCTACAGTATCTATCTATCTAAAGCTTAGATTATAGATTGTGCCCAATTTTTATTCTCTTTCGATGAAAGTATATGTAAACAATGTACTGTATACAGTATATTGTCTGGCCAATAAAAGTCATCAATTTGGAAGGGTCCAGTTATTGGCCAAGCAACAAAAACAACTAAGAACATTTGAAATGACTGAAAATAGGTTAAGAACCACCCAACACCTTATTAAAATTTGGAAGTATAATCCTAATGTTTTAACTTTGTGGAAGAAATGTGGTCAAAAATTATAAATTGCAAGACTGGGGCTTAACAGTTAGGAGGCCCTAGGAGAACTTTAAAAAGATTTTAAAAATTCCTTAAATCTGCTAGGAAGCACAAAGGACTTTAGAGCAATGAAAACATTCACATGGTTTAAGGAGTCCAGATTGACCCTATTCCAAAGTGATGGGGCATCAGGGTAAAATGATAAGTGCATGAAGTGATGACCACATTATGCATGTTGTTATGATTTGGACTTGCTACAGTTGGTCAGGTCTAGACTCAGCAAAAGCTTAAACCCCTGTCACAATGAGACACATTCAAACTACTGTACATCCCCAAAGCAAATTCGGTCAATGCAGTAAGAACTTGTACAACTTGGCAGGAATGCGGTAGAAACCAGTAAGTATTGTCTCCCTAACCGTGAAGCTGATTCACTTTTTTATTTTTTTTTAATGTTCAACAAAAGGTTCGGTAGGAAGAGGTTAAAGCAACACACAAGAAGAACTTAATCACTACATATTAATGATGGAATTGACCAGTTCACGGTGTACAAACCCACCAGACATACTGTAATGACAATGCAGTAAGAATGTGATAAGTAATCAGAAAGAGCATAGCATCATATGATCAGATAAAGAAATAACTCGGTTTGATGTCCTCTGACCTGGTGAGCGCATGATCGTGTGTGTGATAAGAAATTACTGACAACATGAAAGACATATGAAAACATGAAAAGGTTGTGGCTAGGAAGTAGCATGAACTTGACAAATACAAATTCTTCCATTTTAACCCTGTTGCCACTGCGTCCTTTGATATTTTTAGGATGCAGTGGAAACTTTGTGGTAGAAGTTTGTGTCAGAGTGTGAAGGGTCATTAGAGCGTATGACTTTTTTTAAATGATTTTTTTTTCTTACCAAGCCCTGTAAAGGCTACTCTACTCTACTCTACTCTACTCTACTCTCCTCTAATATAATTGGTATGTAAATGAATGAGATTTGACTCTAAGATGAAAGCAGGCTCTGAAAAGCCAACATGTTTAAGAAATTTTGCTGGCAGGAAGGACCAAGGGGAAAGAGTGGGAACTGCTAACATATTTTGCTTGCATATTTGTTGGTTTTAAATAATATAATATAATATAATATAATATAATATAATATAATATAATATAATATAATATAATATAATTTTAGGCCAATACTCTGTATTTGAAATGTGATCATACAGGTGTTTTTAAAGGGAAGGTTTAATAGAGAAAAGATTGATTGATAGGACTGATAGAATAACATCTGGATGAAAGAAGCACTTTTTTCCATTTTAACAGTTTCAGAAGAGAATAAGAAAAGTTTATAGTATTGATGGATAAAAAAGTAAAACTTGAGACCAGTGCCACTGAGGCAACTGTGACCTCAATTAAAAGATATATTAATTTCTTCATCTTATTACAATGGTAATTTCATAAAAAGTTTGGGCAAGCCTAGTCAACTAAAAAAATTTTCTTAAAACTAATAAATACAATCTCTGCAGGAAACATTCGAAAACATTTATGCCAATGTGCGGTTACTTTAAATTGTCTAGCCTTTTCAACAAGTACATAGGGAGTTAAAATGGTTGACCAACTTTTGCATACAACTGTTCGTGGATGGATTGATTAATAGACTTAATAGAGATAACTGATAGATAGATAGATAGATAGATAGATAGATAGATAGATAGATAGATAGATAGATAGATAGATAGATGTAGGGATGTATAGCTAATCTCATTCAGGTTAGGTTCGCTAATTCTTGTGGAGCGTATCATGACAACACTAGATCCTGGATGGGACTTCACAGAGGGAGAGGTGGTCGAAGGACACCACCTCTGATACTCCGACGATACTTTATACATTTGAAAGCATCCACTAGAGAAAAAGTACAAAAGTGGATGCTTTCAATTGTATGAAATTATTTAGAGTATCGAACCTAGTTAGCATGTATTAGGTTACTGTGCCCCTAAAGTCATGGGAAAAATATTTAAATCAATCTCTCTGTTGCTCTATTTCATTTTTAGCTCTCTCACTTTCTAACATATTTACCAGAAAAAAGTATAGTTGAAGTTAAAAACAGAAAAGTTTCCAAAATTGTTAATATTCACCTGAAGTACAACGTTATTAAAATAATATTTAAGGAGATACAAATACTGAAAAATTATACACCACTTCATAGAGGTTTACTCAGTTTAAAATGTAAGTCAGAGTTTGGCTCTGATCTTTTCAGTATAGAAATATTACAGGCAGGAGGACGGATGGATGGACAGATGAAGAGATGTGCATTAAGCCAATGATTTATATGTTAAGCAAGAATTAATCTGCAATATTAATATTTAGTTTATGGATGGACAGAATTACAGAAATGAGAGAGATGGAGAATTTGGTTAACACAGACAGACAGATAGAAAGATAGATAGATGTTATTCACCATTTTTGTCATCTTCACTCTCTTCCCCCAGATGTTCCGAGGCTGTAAGGAAATCTTCCTCTATAGATGAAACAGAACGATTTGTGTCGTCATCACAGACACGCTGACCGGCCAATCGAACATGCCGCTGCCTCTCCTGCCCAGACTGTAGTCCAATAAGGAATTTGTTGATCTGAAGGACTAGGCTGTCAGGCTTAACAGGGAGACGACCACTGGCACTCTGAACCACACACACATCAGCTGCTCTCTGGCTCTGTAAAACACACACACATGCATGCACACAGACCTAAATGCTTTGGTACTAAATTCTGTGGTATCAAAATGAAACGGGCTCTGTCTGAAGAAATCATGCTTTATTAGTTCCCTATTATACAGTATATACAGTATTTATAATATATTTCTTTTTTCTTTTTTAATATGAGCTATTTTATGACTTCACACTCATTTCATGATTTGCTAAAATAAAAGTAAGAACTTCCAGGGTACTCACATGTGAGTGGGTGAGGTCATGTACGCAGGTATCAGGTGACTCCAAGCCGTTCAGTAGCAGAATTTCATGTTCCTTGAGTGGACGAGATCCAACGCCCTCAACTAGTCGTGGAAGATCAGGAGTGACAGATGCTAGTTTCTATAAAAATAACAACAACACCAACAATAATAATGTTATAATAATAATAACTAGTTTTTCCTGAGAAAATCACAGCTAAAAACACTGTTTTTGGTGAAAGAAAGAAACTAAAAAGGTGTGTGTTAGTGACTCACTTTAAATGTGAGTTCATTGCTTTTCGTTGGTAAGAATTTAAATACCAACATTTCTACAGTTTATTTCAATGGGAAGAGACACATTTGTGAAATATTAACTGATATTAATGCCAGCAGTCATGTGTAACATTAAAGATTAAACTCAATTGCACAGAGAGTAAATGAAAATGATGGAAGTGGGGGAAGAGGATGTGATAAAGTAAACAAAATTAAAATAAAAAAACATAAAAACAAAGTGAAAGCAAAATAATAATAATAATAATAATAATAATAATAATAATAATAATATGTATTTTAAAGGTGTCAGTTTTCTGTTGGACATTATTACATTTTATTCATTTAAATTTAATTTGAAAAATGTATAGATTAAACCTGCATAAAGTAGTGCACATAATAAGATATTTAACCTCAGAACAAATGTGGCAGAAATTTAAAAAAGATATAAAAAAAACACTCCTTTAAAAGTGTGTTACACAGGACAGATTAAAATGCTTATAATAATAACATGTAAGCAACTTTTGTCCCATAACATTCATCAGGGTTACACTACAGCATATGCTGATTGGGCAGCCAGAGGTTCGAAACATTTCTTTGTGCTCATTTTTTTACGAGAGGAAACAACAATGCTAATCCTTGTCTTATAAAATGTTCGACCACTTCCTCATTTTAAAGGTGAAACAGGTTCAAAAGATCAGTGACTATGGGGCATCCCGCCAGCCTTAGTCTTAGAATTTTTTTCTTTTTTTTTTCTTTCTTTTTTTTTTTCTTGCAATCTACATTTTTTTCTGTGTATCCCTCACTGTCATTCGCATTGTGCACAAGCAAAGGTTAGTCATGTCCCAACAGCTTAAAGGGAACATATGAATCACTGTCAGCTTAGAGTCAGATCCCTTTTAGCCATCAAGTTTTCCCTATGATAGACATCATAATTTTAATTCCTGGATCTGAAAATATATAAAAACATTTTTTCAATTCCATGGCAATTACTTGCCAAACACACGCAGTGTGTGTAAGCACAATTTGTTATTCTACCTATGATTGCTACATACCTGACCATTTCTGTGTTGTGTTGTGACGAAACTAACCTTGCTAACCTGAAAAACAGTATAGACCAGTCAAGCAGTGCTAGCGGATTTTAGGGAGCATGATGTAGTCCACATGTGGTAAGTGCTTTGAGGTAAGTGGGTACTGGCCCATTTTTGGCTTTGGCATGTTGGCTCCTCACAAATATAACACAGTAGGACACAGAAATAGGCCTATCATGCTCCACAGTTTCCACACAGGACTTTGACCAGGAAGTCAGACAAAATGGGTAAAAGTGAAAGAAGCCTCTAACAATATGGTGGTGTCATTGGCCTTCGGATAACACCATAAAAACAAGGGATAATGTGTCTCATTTGTACAAAAACTAAAACATACAGCACATACGAAATGTACAGAGTTGTAAAGTTGTCAATTTTTTTCACTGCTGTACATGCTATTATGTTCCCGCAAACTAACTTGTTTGTCAATTGTTTTGGTGTGTGACATACAGTAACAGATCAACCAGAACTGCAAGCTGAAACGGGGCATATCGCCACCTATCGTCGGTCATTGGTCAGTAAATCGATTCCCCCAGTGAGCTTGTATAATGTGAAAAGGACAGTAGACTATTTAAATAGTCTATTAAATCTATAATCATAGCTTGACCTAACTGTGCATGTACATTTACAGAATGTTTGAAATCTGATGTGAGTAGCCATAGAAGCCATGCATCTGTATTCCCGATCAGTTGTAAATGTTGAATGGAGCACAGCGGAGGGGCTGCCAGGAATGAGTTGCAGTAGTCTAGTCTCAAAATGGCCTTCTGGGTTAGAAATGTACTAATCCTGATGTTGTAAACTTATGAAAAATAAGAAAACTTATGTCCGATTACCAATGGGAAAGGAAAAGTACAGTTTATTGTCCATGGATAACCCAATGTTGTGTGCAGTGACTAAGGGTGAGATCATAGGAATGTCCAGGGAGATCACAAGGTCCTGGCAGAAGGATCAATCACCTGTAGGATGAACAGAATTTCAGTTTTGCTCTGATTAATGTTCAGCTGATGAGCTGCCATGGGATGTGTACCAGACATGCAGAAATCTGAGCAGAAACATGACTGTCTAAGGGAGGGGAGAGAGAATCCACATTGTAGTGGTATGAAAACCCATGGGAGGATATGTCCTCACCAAAGAGATTGGCTACAGCCTAGTGTGTATATAATATGAGAGGGAGGTGAAACCTCATAGCTGTCCAGGCCTTCAAGAGGTTGAAGAGGGATTTTGCTTTGGCCTCTAATGCATCTGACAATGGGTTGGTGCAGTCCAAAGTGCACCCAGTTGCATTCTTTTACAGAAAGCTGGCCCAAGCCAAGTGGAACTACAGTATGATCTTGGAAGCTGGGAGCTCCTCAGAACAAAGGTACTGTAGCACTGGAGAAATTAAGGAACTGGTTGTTAGGTGCCCAGAATCCATACACCAATCATAAGAACCTGGAGTATCTTAAAGCTTGTTTGGCTGTATTCGTTTGACTTCACCCTCCCCGACCATCCAGGATGCCAAGAATGCAAAGGATCATCTCCCTCTCCCTATCTCATATGTGCTCTGCACCACATAGCTAAGCAGCTGAGTAGTGCATCCTACCAGAGTCCTGTTTTGTGGGAACTATCACCTGGGGCAGGGAAATTGACAATGTGACAGCTTGCCCAGACTGCATTCTGTTTGATTGTGGACAGGATGCAGCATATTGAATTCGAGGCAATGAGTAGTCTTAGGTTTACTCATTTTCAAGAAGCAGGAGCAGCAGTCACGTTGACAATTACATAAAAATTAAACATATGCCAGAATACAATAGAACCTTTGCCTGAATCTCTATTTCAGATGGGGAATGAACATTTAAGATGATGAATGAATGTGTGTCTTTGAAAAAATGAAATAGATGTAGTAGTCTTGTAGTAGTAACAGCAGTGCCTCTACTTTACACTATGATCAGAAGTTTAGAGTGTGTTGCACTTGTAGTTAATGATTTGAATGATATTTTTAAAAGACCTACCCACCTTGAGGCAGATGTTATCGTGGAGGTCAACCACATTCGTGTCCAAAGTCACGAAACAGATCTGCACACAAGGAAGACACACACACACTCAGTACACAATAATAATTGATTTAAGTAGCAAAAACAGACAAAGAGAGAAAGCGAGACACTGAGTAGGTGTAAGAGTGCAAGAGAAAGACAGAATAAAAAAAAGCATGCAGAAAGGAGAAAGATATGAAAACAATCATTGGCAATAAACTGACTGATAAGCAAAAAAAATACAGTATAGAAACAGTCATACTGTATATGAAGACATGATAGGGATAAATAAAGATATAGAAAAAAATAAGAGTGTGAACCTGCAGATGAGGGTCAAGAAAACTGAGATGCTGATAGAACAGAACACCAAAACAGAGAGAGAGAGGGAGAGAGAGAGAGAGGCAGGCAGATGGAAGGAGAGTGGATGTGAGAATGTGATGAACCAAAAGAAAAAAGACTGAAAGGAAGAATGATTTTAAAAAGGCAGTACAAGAAAGTAAAGGAAAGATGTCAAAGAGAGAGAGAAAATAGAATAATCAGAAATAGAGTAAAATAGAGAGAGATGGATGGTGAGAGATGGCTTCATGTCCTTGACAAGGACACCCTCATTAAACCCCCATTTTCCATTTGAGTGGAAGTGGCTGACGTGTGTGTGTGTGTGTGTGTGTGTGTGTGTGTGTGTGTGTGTGTGTGTGTGTGTGTGTGTGTGTGTGTGTGTGTGTGTGAGTGTGTGTGTGTGTGTGTGTAGAAGGTCTAAAAATGACCTCTACTGGGACACTGTCACATCGCTAGTGTCCAGACGAGAGGTGATGGAAGGAGAGTGAGCGAAGGACACACCCAGGGAAAGGAGGCAAGGATGAACAGTAGGAGGGAGGGAAAGGGAGCAGGAAGAACCATTTTGTGTGTGTCTTCATCGTTCACTAGATACTCAATGAGGGGAAAAATTCACGTCTGTGCTCCCGGATACAGCACAATAACCAATCACATCCTCTCATCTCAACATACTGTACAACCAATCAGGTTACTGCCTCACGCAAGCCAATCAGAACAGCATCTGTCAAATTAAAATCAACCCTTTTTCAATCTGGTCAACCAACCATTAAATTTTTCATCTACCTTTTTGAGAAAATAAATTATAGTCTTCCCATCTCTCCACTGTTTGTCTAAAATTGCGTTCTGCTTCACTAAATAGTGCTTAAACAAAAGGCATGCTTTTGCTTTATTTTGACATTTGACAAACAGAGCTACCATGTGGCTGCTAAAATGTGGCTTAACTAGCTAGCACAAATACTTAATGAATACTATATGCTAAACATTATAGTTCATATTACATTTCCTAACACAATTATACAGTAAACTTGACATGCATTATACAGTTTGGCCTTCCCATCTCATGTGTCTTTAATTGAGCAGGAACACATGACGAAGACATGGGTAATGTATAGAAAAAGACTCACTGGAATAAAAGCAGTGAAAAAAAGACCCTGTGTAGGATTTATGACCTTGGGCGTATGATTTTTTGATTTAGTGAGTTTGGGACATTTCAGTTTTGGTCTCTCTCTCTCTCTCTCCCTCATTAGCTCTCATTAGCTTAAAATACCCTGCTAATATATTCACAGTTTATAATGAAAAGCAAACATTTCATTAAAGTCTAATACAGAAAATCAAGTGGGGTGGAAAAATGGAAAATGAAAATGATATCAGATAAACAATATCTGATATGCAATTTAATAGCAGGTAAACACTGTTCACGGATCAGTAGATTGCATATACTTGATGCACAAGCAGTTTAAAAAGTTTCTGTTAAGAATTTAATCCTTTAATCCTTTTTTTGTGTTTTCATTTACATTGTGGGACAATGGAGTAGAAAATATACTCATTATTAACTCATTAATAACAAATATACACCAATAAAGCTTAAAGGGAAAAAAAACCTACAGTAGGATCACTGATTCAATGTTTTTTAAGGGGGGGGGGGGGAATACAGCTATAAAAATAGTAACATATACTATACTAACATACCAAGCATATCTTAATTTAATGTAATTATATGCAAAATCTATGTGAAACAGCCTAGGAAACTAGCCTGTGTATTGACTGTATTTATATGTATACTTGCTTATTTATTTATTTATGCTATGAGCTCACTTTTTATTTTAAGCTAATGTTAAAAATCCTTCTGACAAAAAATGTAGATGATGTAAAAACCAAATAGCTGTGTGTGTTTGTCAAAGTACCACATTCATCAGTTACCTATATAAATACATACATTTATGTGTGGATTTGTTGAAGCAACCCAAGCATCTCAAGACATCATCCAGAAAATGAAAGCTTGGTTGCAAATGGTATTTTCAAATGGATAATGACCCCAAGCAGATTTCTAAGTCTAAGCAAAAAAACATGCAAGTAAAGAGGCCTACAAACCTGACATATTTATTCCAGTTCTGTCAGGAGGAATGCACTAAAATTCCTACTTACTGTAAGAAGCTTGTAGAAGGCAACCAGAAATATTTAACCTAAGGTAAATAACAGGGCCAAGTTCTGGACAATGTTCTAAAGTTAGACATAAATGTGTGAAAAAGCTATACCCCGATTCCACTCAGCTGAAGTTGCTACCGACCTCTCCCGAACTTTCCCGACGTCTCGGCTCCAAAGTTGTTGTGGTCGTTACCAATTCGATTAATTTTTAAAGCATAGCCACATCAAGCTGTTAATGATTTAAACGAAATTCGTAAGGACAGGAAAATGACTTTATAGCAAATTGTTATTATAGCAAAACATGATTATGTTTCAATAGCGAGCTGTTAAGGAATTTAACACTGTTATACAGAGATAACAAAACTATTACCAACATGGAGCAAAATCACAACGATGCTGCCGATTATTACAAATTATTACCGAGGTGTTAAAGGTATGATAACGACCTCATACCATTTAGTTAACAGATAGACACTGACCTATAGACACTGGAGGAATGGGACATATGTTAGATCCCCAGCTATTTAATAACAGTTAGCTGCATAGAGGATTGTACCATCAACTTTCCTCCATCAGAAACCATGACCAATGACAACAAGCCCATGCCTTCTTTCATCCTCTGTGATAACGCTTTCACCTTGAGGACTTATTTGATGAAGCCCTGCGGTAGACGTTGACCTAGAGAAAAAGAGCTTGTGACCAACTACGAGATATCTAGGTGGAGACGTGTTGTGGAGAACACCTTTCGCATCCTTGCCGGTGACTGTATTTTTGTGATTATTAATGTAAAAATATAAATATAAATAAAATGTAACTTGTATAATGTGCTTTTATTGCAAATAGAATTTGATTAAACTTTATATATATATATTTTATATATATTATATAATTATGAATATGTTTATTTTATTTCAAATATATATTATTATTATTGTTATTATTTCATTATTATATTTATTTATTTGTGGTCTTTTTTCATACTCTGTACAGTGAACAAAGTTGCGCTTCCCCTGTAGATTTTATGCAAGCTAATGCATTGGGATGTTGTATTGACACTGTTTAATTTTTTTTTTAAATATGTCATTTCTTTTTACGCATTTTTTTTCAATCTCAATGCTATTTGCTGTTTTACACATTGGTTTTTTGAATGTTTTGTGTTTTGTTAAATAACAGTAAGACATTTTAGTAATCCATATGTTTTTTTTTTGTAGTAATTTTCACCTGACATTATTTAATATTTAGCATTTTTAATTATGAAAATCTGGTTAGGGGTTAAATTTTACTCATATGGTATTAGAATTTTATCTCTATGGAACTTTAGTTCTGACAAATGACATTTCCTGAAAAATGTTGGAACACGAACTGCAAGAAAAAAGTGTATTCAGTGGTCACACATGTACACTCAAATGTACTGTAGTTAGAATAAATTCACAGACAGTTTGTTTCAAAGACCAAAATTTTTTGTGAATGTTAAGGCAATATTACAAAATACTAAGTGTATGTACCCACTTTTGACCCACTGGGAATGTGATGAAAGAAATGATTTCTATCTACTATTGACTATCTACTGACATCTCATATTCTTAAAATAAAATAGTGGTCCTAACTGACCTAAAACAGGGAATTTTTACTAGGATTAAATGTCAGGAAGTGTGAAAAACTGTGAGTTGGCTAAAGTGCATGTAAATGTCTAAATTCAACTGTATGCGTGTATATAAAAATAGATAGATCCTTTCTTTTCTTTCTGATCTTTTAGATCCTTTCTGTTTCAATCAAGCTTAAATTAACCAATGGTAATGCTAAATTGCAAACCATAACTCAATGACTAGGCTACATGAAATGTAGTTCACTTTATGCTGAACAAATGATTGAACAAATGTATTAGATTTATCTAAGGTAGCGTTTAAGTGACAATTTCACTGAGCAAAACCACAGCAGGTAAATATGTTAAATAAACATAGTTTTTTTTGCTTTCTGAACACCTGCAAAACATATATTAAACATAATTTCTTAAATTGGCTAAAGACAAGCAAACGCTATAACTCTACACATTCATGTTTTCATACATTTCCCATGTTAAATAAATAAAGATATAAATAGTAGCCTAAAAAATATTTCAAGATATATTTACTATATCAGATTTTCTGTGGGTTAAACATTTGCATGTACTTTGTCAATATTTACAATGCATATAAATGTATAGTATATAAAATACAGAATTCAGAAATTGTTCCTAGGAAGGAATCTGACTTGTGTTCTTTTTTATGAGGGTTTGGTTGAATTCTAAAGGCATGGATGAAAAGGTATGCTTAAATACTGATACAGACACTGGCACTTTCTATTTGGCAGCATGGTGGCTTGGTGGTTAGCATTGTCACCTTACACCTCCAGCGTTTGCTTCGATTCCCACTATTGGGGTCTGTGTGCATGTCCGCCCCATGCTTGGTGGGTTTCTTCTGGGTACCCTGGTTTCCTTTCACAGTCCAGACACACAGATTAGATTAATTGTCGTTCCCAAATTGCCCATTGTGTGTGTGTGTGTGTGTGTGTGTGTGTGTGTGTGTGTGTGTGTGTGTGTGTGTGTGTGTGTGTGTGTGTGTATGAGTGCCGGTGATGGATTGGCATCCTTTCCAGGGTGTATCCCACCTTCTACCCAAATTCTCCTGGGATAGGATTAAAATCTTTTAGTATAGAGTTTTAGTATATACCAATTTAAAATTAACAGAAAAATATTTGAAGCTTGAAAAAATGTCAATTGTGTAGACGTGGGACAGGAGGTAATCTTGCTGCCACACAGCTTCAGGGTCCCTAGTTCAATCCTGAGCTCAGGTTATAGCATGTGTAGTCTTCTTTCATGTTTCCCTTATTTCTGTCTGGCTTCTCTAGTGTCCTTCTACCTCCCAAAAATGTCACAGGGTGGAATAGACATACTAAATTGTCCCTATTGTATATGTATGTCCACGTTTTTCCATTAAGGAAGGATTAACGTCTTGCACTTAGTGTTCCTGGGATAGGCTGTAGACTTGTTGCCACTCTGACCAGACTGAAAAGTGTAAATTCATGAATGAAAGAGCAAACATAGTGAATGATAACTATTCATTAAAACTAGCGAGATGCTATTAAAACGTATACAAGTTTTTGGTTGGAAAATAAATATGAAAAACATTCTTCTGGGTACAAGGTGGGAACACACCCTGAAATGTCCATCCCGGGGCACCATGTACACTCATTCACACCTAGGAGCAGGAGAGCTGATTCATCTTGGGCATGTTTTTAGGAGGTGAGAAGAAACCAGAGAACCAACAGGAAGCATATGGGCATATGGGAAGAACACACGGAACTCCACACTAACAGACTGATGACTCTGTAAGGACCCTGAAAGGTGTCAGTGCTACCCACAATGCCACTGTGCTGCCAGTTAATCAGTTAGTAAAGAAAAATACTCAGAAATCCAGTGCTGTGAATCACCCTGGATGTGTTGCGTCAGCAACTGACAGTTGGATGCTACTTCATTATGTCTTAACCTTATGCGGAAAGAAGGTTCACCTGCTATTACTGTATACTTTAAAAATCCCAAAATGGGGAGTAAATGTAAATGAATACATATTTAAAGGTTTTAAAAATTAAGCTAAAACCTGATCCATCTCTCCAGTTGTGCTGGTACAAACTGTGTGTGCTGAACTGGCAACAAAATTGTCCTTTAGGGATTATTAAGTCCTGGTTGGCTGAGAGTAGAGAAAACTGTGATAGACTGAAGATGAGAAGAGAGATGCCAAAGAGAGCTTTCATGCAAAAAAAAAAAAAAAAACAGGCTATTAATTAAGTAACCACATACTATTAATCTCTCACTTACTCTCTATCTCTCTCTCACACACGCACACACACACATACACGATCTGTTCACCTTCTATCTGATTGGAACACAGCTAATCAGTACTAATGAGACATCCAGGCACTTCAAATATGAATCACATTAAACTGTATAGAAAACCTTCAGCATTTATGTCACATTAATTTATCATTCCTACTAAAGTTCAGATTTGTAAAGATAGACAGAAAGAGAGGGGTAGGGAGAAAAAAAGTAGAAAAAAACTACAGAAAAACTCAAAGGGACAGACAAAGAGAGTAACATTTAATATTTTAAAGGTCATGTCATTTTATATTCTAAATCGTTTATTATGTAAAAGACGTCTGTCTTAACTCAAATGGAGAAAAGGATCAGAAGAGAATTTTAAAGTCTTATAGTTATTGTTTAAACAGACAAGAGAGAAATGACATGGTAGGACGGATCAAGAAGAGAATAAGACTTTATTTCAAATGGGAGAGAGGCAGACTTGTATGAGGGATGGATGTAACAAAATGGCTGTGAAGTAAACATAATTAAAGCATCATTACATATAACACCCTCATGGATCTGTATAAGACTGTGTCTCCTAGGAGAACATTCAGAATTCTGTGCACTGGTAGCACAGCATGTCCTTACCTACCGCCAGAGAGACAGAAAGAGACACCCTGCAATCCCCATGTCCCTGACACAAGCACACAACTTTACATGATCAACAAATGTACTGATGTATCAAACTAATATAGTTATTATTATTATTGTTGTTGTTGTTGTTGCTCCTGTCTAGTAAATATGCTCTTGTACAGTGTTATACAGTAAGAATTTTCTATCTCCTACTACTTCTTTGAGCTTTCTCGTTGCTACTGTATTACTACTTTACTGATATACTATATGGCCAAGGGTTGACTGAAATTTGGCAATCGAAGCCATTTGTGTTGAACATCCCTTTTCAGATGAAGTCTCTAAACAAATACTGTATGTCGCAGGACCTTTACTAAAGCCAGGGTGTCCACCTCTGAACAAAAAAGGATAAAACTAGCAAATTCTCAAGTGAATTGCAAACTTCTGTGGCAAATCTCTGTACATGATCTTGTACACTGATGAATGCTAAATAAATATCTATTCAGAGAAAACTTCACAATTGAAATAACTGAAATAATACTTTAAAAATTCTTTTAAAAACTGTTGATGTGACATGTCCACCATTAAAAAGTGTTACTTTAGAAACAATAAGACATTAGAATGTGCATATAAATAAAACACTGGTTTTTCTGTTTGCCTGACCATCAGATTCAGGCTGTCAAAGGGAAGTTTCTCAATACCTTCTGACCCGGTAATAACTGAGAGTTCAACAATGTGCTGGTATAAAATTCTATATTATTAGGTTAGCCTGTTTTGTACAATGCTGTATTAGTGGATTAGCATATTTACTGCTACTCATGAGTTAGTTAACCTGATTATTTTAATGCTACAGGGCTACAGAGTTTGAGGAACGAAAACAAAAACACTCAAATCTAATCTAATCACCCTTTACTGTTCTGGAAAGAAAAGCTAATTTGAAGCCTCTGTTACAAGTTAATAACATTATTCCCTCATTCAGTCTAACCCACTAGCTTACATCCAAACTGCCAAATGTTTTTGGATCAACACTGTGCTTTGTGTGATTTCCTTACATATGTTACACAGCATAGGCTTTAAAGTTTATGATGGCTTCCTGTCATGAACAGAGAAACAAGGTTTCAGGACAAATAAAGGAAAGTACCTTAGCTAGCTAATCCTGACTAGGAGTCAGCCTTTAACCGGCATCCATGTCTTTCTTTGTTGCATTTTGCAACTAACATCACTTTATTAGCTATAAAACATGTAGCACTATATTTGAAATTTAATCGATAATAACGACATCAGGGAAATCATGATGGGCTATTTCATCATGATATGTTGAGGCACAAACAATAAAATTCCAAATGTCCTAATCAATACAAACAAAGCTGTGTCTAATAGCTTTCAAACTGACCAGGTTATTATATTAAATGCAAATTCAACTTAATAGGGTAATATTTTTTTCTAGTTTTATATTGTCTTTAAAATATTTCGTTGGAGTGGGAATGCAGCAAGAGTAAACAATATTATGAACTGTTCAGGGTTGATTGATTTTTATTTTCTGTAATATTATATTAGTGCCAAAGTTTATTATTATAATTTCTGTGACATATTTTACTACTGACTTTGCTTTTAGTTAAGTGGTGACTTAAATTATTCATCTCTTTGATTTGTATTGTATGTGCTTGTTCTGATTGGGCTTTTAGACAACAGGGCCATTTTTAATAATAAAAATAAAACAACACAAAACAGTTTCAAACTTCATTGGATATCATTGAATATATTAACAACAGAGTTAAGCAGAAAGATAAAGGTAAAATTTTAAAATAGTTTATCGTGTGACAGTAAGATCAATTTAACCTATGGAATTTTGTTACAGATACTCTGCTTGTAATGAAAATAATTGAGATGGTTTATGGTACCTCATGTTTAAATATTCTGAGAAAATAGTGCCACTTGTCCATGCTTGTCCATGCTCTGTGAGGCCAAAACTTCCCATAAAAAAATACTTCTAATAAATAAAAAGAAAACAAATCTCTCTCTCTCTCTCTCTCTCTCTACTCTCTCTCTCTCTCTCTCTCTCACACAGACACACACACACACACACACACACACACACACACACACACACACACACACACACACACTGCTTGTGTAAAGTTGGCAATGTGTAACAGGCAGCTGGTGTGAGTGGGTTTAAAATCACAGTGTGGAGTCTTTGTGTTGAGGTGCATGCTGGGTGTGAGAGCTGCAGAAAAAAAGAACAGCACCATGAAACTGAACAGCCCTGAGTAGGACCTTATAGAATTATTGTAATCCAAACCAGAACTTAAAGAGAACCTTGACAAAAGTGTTGTCCCAGCTATTATTGTGTTAGAATGCAATAAAATGAAGATTAACATGTAACAGTGTAGACTGGCGTACGAAACTAAGGAATCTACATTATAAATCAAGGCTGAAGGCGTCCAAAATAGGCAATAATCACCTTTGAACAGTTGATATTGAGATGTGTCTGCTAGTTATGCACTGTATAGCCTTAATAATGGTTCTGAAAGGTGCTGGTTCTGAAAGGTGAAGGTGCTGAAAATTACTGATTTCTGAGGCTGGTGACTCTAAATGAACTTCTTCTCTGCAGCAGAAGTAAGTTTTGATCTCGTTTGGGATGGTCTTCATGAGGGCCAGTTTCATCATGCTGCTGGATGGGTTTTGCAAATGCACTTGGCAATACTGTTCATGCAAGAACTATTCCAGAACAACTGATCCATCATGTCTTAAAATAATGCCATATGTTATTTCATTATTTTCTATTAAAAAATCAGTACTGTTCCAGAATGTAGACAATAAATCCAAACTTGTGTTCAAACATTTCACTGGTAATCTACATTAATTGATTGATTGATTGATTGATTGATTGATTGATTGATTGATTGATTAAATCAATCAATTAATCAGTAAATCAATTATTTAAACTAACACCAGGCTGATACCAGCAACAAAAGGGATAGGATATTAACTAAGATATTAAAGAAAAAAGAATGTGATCCAGCAACTTTTACTATTATAGTTTTATATTTGCAATGCATGCAATTTTAATTTAAAGAGAGCTAAAATTCTTTCTACAGCACTGTTTTGTGTAGGTAATTTTTTTTTTCTTTGTTTTCTTGCTTAAGTTACGAAAATATTTTAAAGCACTGTCATTTTAGAGAAAAAATATGAAACTGATATCACTATCATTATTAAGTTTCGGCACTTGTCTTGAAAAAGAAAAAAATATAATGCATTTTTTTTTTAAAAATCAATCGGTGGTGTGTGGAGATAGGCCAGGTAATTAACAAATGAAACATTTCTGCAGGACTTAGAGAAGTTTCAGACACACTAATTTTTCTCATGCTCATGTGATATTGATTACTTGTAAAGTGCAAGGCATGTGTCTTATTAGGACCAAAATTAAGCATAGAACTAGAATACCCCTCAGCACCAGCACATCAAATGACCATGTCAAATTCTGCACTGATCAAACACACCTGCTCTTTATTGCACCTAATGAGTACCACTATTTAAGTTTCAGTTTTTGTGCCTGACCATATCTAGTTTGTCATTGGTTAGTTGTTCTCAATATGTGCTTCCTAGTGTTCGTAGTTCCTAGTAAGTGTTCCTAGTTCATGTTCCTGCTTCAGGTCTTGATCTTGTTTGTTTGGTTCATTTTGCATTCCTTATTAAATGGCCTGTACTTCCATCTGCCTCCACCTCAGCAGTGCGTTCCCGACACAGCTCATTTGCATTTAGTGATATAAAACTCCATAAAAAGTCAAGCGCACAGAGCCATGGAAACACAAAATGACTAAGCTACAAATCCGTGAAAGAAAAGGTAAAAAGACAGAAGTGGAAGTTATTTTCTATGCCATTAACATATTCAGCAGGGTTTTTCAGCACCCCAAAAAAATCTAGGGACAAATCACAGAAATTGTGAATTATGTGTGAATTAAGTGAGGTAAAAAGAAAAATGGTGTGACATGAACAAAGAAGAGGAAAAAAAAAAGTACACTGTATCCAGGTGATAACACAGACCAAGCACATAACACAGAAAAACTGCATTTTAAAACTGTCTTGGCTGACGTTCTAGAATTTCAAATGTTGCAGAAATTTTAAGCCAGTTTTATTAATTAATTCATTCATTCATTCATTCATAGTTTAAGTATTTGTTTCTTTGTTACATCTTCTGTCAGCTGAGGCATTTTTTTTTACAGTTTACAGCTAAGTGCAGACAGACCAGCCCATGCCCTGTTTACATGGTGACATTTCTTTTGTCATAACAGAATGATTAGTTATACATGAATATATTAGTTTGTATTGCTATCTTTATTTTTGTATATTATTATATAATTTTATTTTTTTTAAAAACTGCTCTTTAAGAAATCTTCTTGACAGTGTTTTTAGTCCCTGACCCAGTGAACTAGAAACTACAAATCACTTCTAAAAGTCACTCGGCTTAAGGGGATCTGCAAAATACTACACACGTAATAAATATAAGCTATTCAAGACTGACAGTATGTTCCATGTGTACTCATGGACAAAACAAATTTTGCCTATTAAAAGTTAAAGTACTGTCTTGCTCAGTAGGGCGTTACTTCGTCGTGGATAATTCATATCTTCTTAAGGGACGCTGTGCACATGTATGAAATTTGCCATGTGATTATGTCCAGCTGAAATTTCTTAGAATCAGCAGTAAGGAAAAGATTCCTGAACCTGAAGAATTTCTGATCTGCATTTTTTTGTTTTCACACTATCATTGCCCGTTTAGGCAATGCTAGTAGAGAGAGGTCCATTGGAATGCTTAAACTTGGTGCAACGCAAGCAGGCCTTTTCAGATGGTTTGGAGTTGTCTAGAATACAATTTCCAGGTTATGGAACAGATTCCAAACAACTGATTCGACCGCTGACCGCCCTAGGGCGGACCGCCGGAAGGCCAAGAGTGACATCAAGACAAAACAGACTAATTTGATGGTATTATTTGAGAAATCATTCAAATATCATGGGCCAATGCTGACGCTATGTCTTCGGAAACATTATCTGAATTTCTGTGTTGAGGGACAGACAGATTTAGTATATAATCAAACTTTATCTATTTGAGAAAAAATAAATGTTTTATATATATATTTACAAATGTATATGTGCAATGTTTTTATGCACTATATAAAAGCACAAAAATTATACAAATTGATTTTAATCAATTTAAGGTTTACATTAGTTCTTCATCTTATGCGTAAGTTTACATACCCTAAGGAGAACAGGGATGATTTTCCAAGTTTAAAGTGTTTTAAACATTGTCAAAATATGTGGGTGCTGAAAGAGAAGAGGGGCTTCATCAGTTAAGCAAGAGCATCTATCTGAATGTACCAACAAGGAGAGAAAAATTGAGGCGCATCATCCGTCAAGGATGGATAATCGAAATAATTGCCTGCAAGAGCAGTGGAAAATGGAAGACTGCCCCCAAACTTTGGGAGGAATTTAGATAATTGGCAGGGGGGTCATAGTGGTTATAGACAGTAAACATGTAGGGCAAACCAAAAAGTTAACGTTAGCATAGGCTCCCAGGTCTTCACTGTCAGAAACAGGCGAAATATGGACCAGTTGATGAAGATCTATTTCATCTCCCCTAAAGTTTCTCTCTGAGCATCCTTTCAACACATGATTTTAGCTCTGACACGATTTTGCAAGCTGATCTGTCTGAAACATCAACAAGAATGAAGGACACTGTCTATTTTTTCACACTCTGTGGAAAGGTAGCACACAACTGGTAAGGTATTGCTGCAATTATAATGAACGTGCTGAGTTTTCAAACATGAATGCACCAGTGGTGAATTTCAGCACAAAGAAAGCACTCCAAAAATATCCTCCAGAATTATAAAGGCTGTAACAGATCCCCAAATCTACTAAT
>JAAGKR010004705.1:42500-58276 GCA_011419295.1 Clarias macrocephalus
CTAACAGTTTGTTTTAGAATAGATGCATTACAGCAGCTTCAAAAGAACCAGACAGACCATAATACTAAAAACCTTTACCCATTTAAAGCTGAGAACAAACTATATACTGTAGCTCAAACACAAACCACAAAAATAGTCGCCAACGCAATCTTACAAAACAACACAAGACCTTCAGGAACAAAACATAACAGATATTAACACCAAACACAACTACTGTACAAAACATGCACAGAAACAGCCAAGACAACTATGCAGATAAATATAAAATGTACACAAATGCAGAAATTAACACTAAAGAACCCAAAATCACTACAGAGTCCATATAAATTGCAACAAGCCTATGCAACGGTACCTAAAGAACTACGCAATTCAGCATAACTTAAACAGAACCTTCAAGCACACGTTACTGATTAAGTAATTTTGTTTGTTACATATTTTTCATTTACCTTATTTCTGAAATGATTATACTGTATACCTTAATTCTGAAACACTGTACATTTACACTGTGTCAAAGTTAGTTTGTAGTTCAACCCTTCTGTGTCACTTTTCATTCTGCACATTCCTTTTGCCCGATTTACAACACTTTTTCCGATTTGTACAAGATGTTGTGATCACTTTGTCTGGTTCTGACACTCCATTATATAACAACCTTAGAGGACAACTGAAGGGTACTCAGTTGGTTGATGCATGAACAGATGTTAAATGGTGCATACTTGTATTATGATACGAGTTCTCATCATGTGCTGAAGTGAAACAAAAGCAGGTAGAAGAGGAGTCTCATGATGCTGTAACCTGACGTTTTTGTATTTTTTCATAATCGTTAAGAATCATGTGCCATAAAGGGGTGATCTGATGACATGTTGACTATAGTTTGACAACAGGGCAGCTACTTGTCATTTAAAGTTTTCAGCTTATAAAATAAGGTTATATAATGGATTTCAAATTAAAAGTTTTTGTTATAGACAACCTTGTGTGCCAAAGAATACTAATCTGCTAAAATTATTAAAAGTCTAAAAATGGCATTTATTGGCAAACCATTCATATGTATTTATTGTTCAGCACATTATCTTTAAGGAAACACCTGTTATTGTGATCCAAGTAGGTGTATGTGTGTGTAATAGTTTGCCCCAGAACATTTTTATTATACCCTTGATGAGACATTGTGACATAATGCATTGATCAACCTTAATAGTTCCATTGTTGAAATATTGAGAGATATCAGATTTTAGCTCATCCATCTAACATCACTATCTACCCTCAGTCTGCAGTTTATGAAGAAAATGGACTATTAGGGAACAGGATGTATAAGGAGTGACCTGAATCAGATAGCATCAGATGAGCTCCAGATGACACTTAATTATAGTGATTTATTTTATTTACACAACCCTGTATAATAATGTGGAGACAGTCAGAAACTCACTGTAATTCAATTTAGCACAAATCAATCAGACAAAGGCATTGATCGAGTGAATGGAGCAAAAGAGTGCTAAACGAGTGACAAGAGAGAAGAGTGCCAAGAGTGGCGTACGCCTTACTTTTTAGGTCTCACTTAATGTTTCTATCCAATTGTTTTGCCATTTAGAGTCGGGTTGTTAAAAGGGTATGTTTTATAATCAGGTTTTGTTTTGTTGAATATTCTTTAGAAGAGTTAAGTACCAACACATGGGCAGAATTAAACAGAAATATAACAGCTGTTCATTTGACAAACAAGGCACACAAGAAAATGGCAAGCCGTTATGTGTACTATATAAGCCTTAACGTCTGCATATAAATATGTAACAAAATGTGTCCACAGCATATTCATTTGTAATGTTTGTGTGAGTCTGTGTGTTTGTATGAGCGTGTTTGTAAGCCTGTCAAAAACCCCACCAGATCAGACCATCGTTTTCTACTAAAAAATTTCAGCTAGGCATTAAGCTGCATCTTTCAAAAGAAGCAGCAAAGCAGCGTTAACAGATCGACTCATTTCAATCACCAACTTGAATGACATATCCAGAAAACAAACAGAGAATTGTCGAAAGCAGACATAATGACAACCTTACAATTATTTTTCAAGTTGTTAATTCAAGTTCCTACTTGATTTATCAGCAAGATGTTTCCTTAATTAATCTTCTTTCAAAATACAAAACCCTTTTTTCCAGATTTAAAGGTCATTTAAAGGACCCATCTGTACATCAATTCATGCAAACATTAAAAAGAAAAAAATCATCAACCCTTAACTACCATAAGGAAATTGCAAAGTTAACATTAAGTTTTACTGCAGTTGCTAAGTTGGCAGGGTGGTGTAGTGGTTAGCGCTGTCACCTTGCACCTCCAGGGTCTGGGTTCGATTCCCATCCAGGCTCGATTCCCGTCTCTGTGTGCATGGAGTTTGCATGTCCTCCCTGTGCTTGGTGGGTTTCCTCCCACAGTCCAAAGACATGCAGATTAGGCTAATTGGCGTTTCCAAACTGCCCGTAGTGTGTGAATGCGTGTGTGAGTGAGTGTATGTGTGTGCCCTGCGATGGATTGGCACTGGGCCCTAAGTCATGCCCTAAGTCTCCTGGGATAGGCTCCAGACCCCCCACGACCCTGAATATAGGATGAAGCAGTATAGAAGATGAGTGAGTGAGTGATATTACATCTCACCTTCTATTAATATTACTATCACTTACTCAAAAGGAAAAAAAAATTAATTGATGTCTTCATACAAATGTTTGAAGCCATGGCAAACACAAACAGGTGACACAATAAATGGTGGCTCTGTTCACGTGGTCGGGCTCCAGTCGTCGCTTTAGAGGCAAGAGCAAATGAAAATCAATATAAACTCATTCTGACTGATCACATTTATCAAATAATGACATTTCTATCCTTGTCATGTCGGAGCCCAAAACATAATTAACTAATAAATCCTGTAATCAATAAGTTGCTTTATGGATTTTATTGAACATTCTTCATCTTTTTTTTTTTTTTGCTATACCTTAGATTAAAAATAGGGCAATAGATTTTCAGAATTTCATCTTGTACTTCCTGAAACTGACATTTAAATGTGTTTAACTTAGAATATTGCACCTTTTGCTTAATCTAATCACTTTTCAAGTGATCAAAAATATTGGACAATTTGACTTACTGCTGTTTCTTTTTGCCCAGTCTTTCAGATTGCATAAATAATTAATAACTCTAAATGTCTACTCTTGATTTAAGCCCTGCGTTTCACCATGAACAAAAAACAGGACGAACCTAGATGAAGCCAAAGAGCTGTGTTTGGGACAAAAGCAATCCATTTTGAATCTAAGAAAGAAGGAGAACTTTATCATGCAGCAGGAAAATGATCTAAAACACATTGTAAAGCAACAAAGAACTTCACTGAGGGGAAAAAGTGCAAGGTTTTTGAGTGGCCAAGTCAATCCATTTCAATCCTTTTATTTTTTGAAAGCTTTTCAGTACTTAATGATATCAGAGGGGGTCCTGGCTTGCTGCAGTTATTGCAAAATATGCAAATATGGCTATTCAAACAAATATTGAGTGGTATTTGCTTATTTTACTTAGATTTGCTTAGATTACAAGATCATCTGTTCCAAAACTTTTGGGTAGTCTGCCAACAAAGGTGTTCTAAGTTGTTGAACACATATATTCAAATACTGTATAAGATGTGTAAGGTGTGCTCTGGTATCTGGCACCAGGTTATTAGTACCAGTGCTGTAAGTTGTAAGGTGGGGCCTCCATAGATTGTCCAGCACACCCTATGGATGCCAATCGGATTGAGATCTTGGGAATTTGAAGGCTGGATCAACAACCTTAAACTCTCTGCTTGTGAAGCCTCATACACAGCAAGCTGCAATACACTCAGTGTTCTGATATCTTTCTCTCATAGCCAACAGGCAAAAACTAGGCTTATAATAATACTTGATAATCAATATTACTCCTGTGTGGTGTTACTGTTATGGCTTTGAGAACAGTGACATGCTCACCTGATGGTTGTTGACTGTGTAGTCAAATACAGTCAACAACTGTCAGGTGTGCATGTCACTATTCTCAAAATTAGCACGCAAGCCACAGAAACAGACTGCGCCTCAATCTTTTCTCGCTCCTCGCTCACTCCGTATGCTCCCTAGGTAGGCGGCCTCCACTTCTGCAGGTGTGCGAAGGGGCAGGGCGGCTGGAAACAGGCACGGCTGGCTAATAATCATCTTTACTGGATCTCAGGCTATCTCCACGTTATAAAAGGTCCTGGAGACTTGCGGCAGAAGAGTGGCGTGCAAGCGGGGTGATGTAACGCGCTCCAGGGAATTCAAAGGCCATAGAAATGAGTGCAGCTCTTTGATCTCCTTGTTGAGGACAGGTGCGAAAAGACTGTGCCATCCACTGAGTTTCATTGTTAAGGCCCCCGTTCCCAGCCAGGAAAGGCGGTAGCCGCCGAACGTCACAAGGGACTCCCGTCCGTGGCTGCGCCCAAGGAGAGCTGGAAGGGGCTGGTTGGCCAGTCAGCGAAGAGAAGCCATTCAAGGGAGCATGCAGGAGCCACTGCCCACGTGGGCCCACTCTGCGTCTCTGCCCGCCGCCATCACTCACCAGCCTTGTGCCCACATGCCAGCTGAGCACTCCCTCCAGACCCGCACACATACACATCTTCACCGCTTTCCTTTAAATAAAATTACTCTTTTTACTCGTGTCCATGTGACTGTGGTGCCACCCATGCATTAAACCCGCTACACAGACCTAGTGTTTTATTGAACCTACTGTGTGTAAATGTTTTTTTTAATCATATCTTTAGGAGTACCAAATCTTTAAACAGTTAAAGAAATATCGACTGTACATCTTGTAAGGAAATTTATCTTGTCCCAATAAAGAATGAAATTTTTTGCAAGAAACATCACCTTTTATTTGAACCTTAAATCATTTTAATAAGACTGGTGGTAGACATAGATAAATCAAATGATATTATTTAGCTACAGTAAACAAATAAGTTAATCGAAATCCCCACAATGATGGTAGTACAATCGTGTGTGTGTGTGTGTGTGTGTGTGTGTGTGTTGTGTGTGTGCATGTGTGTGTGAGAGAGGGAGAGAGCGAGAGAGCATACGGTTTGATCACTAGCACGGCCAAATCCAATTTGTGTGGATCACTGAAGCTCAGAGTGGGTATCAATCACATATGCACACATGCACACGTGCAAGCACAGACACACACGTGCACTCACGCACACATAAAACAAATGTACCTTCTTGCACGCTGAGACAGAGGATCCAAGGCTTTCCGTTTTAATTCTCTCCGTTTCTACAAAGTCCTCAAATACAGCAGAAGTCTGGAAATTACTAGAGAGCGAGAGAGAGAGAGAGAGAGAGAGAGAGATAGTTTAAGTTAATATCTAAATCTCTTTTGAGAGCATCTACGCTGTTAAGAACAATAAAAAATAAAACAATTTTAAAAATTTGCCTGCAAAAAGAGAAACATCATCTGAATATTGATATACCATGGTATATCTAACTAAATCTTATCATGGTATACCAATTAGTGTTAACAACTTTTGTTTTCATATCAGAAGCTGGACTGCAGACAGTTATATATAGTAATATAGTGATATATAATTGGGTACGTTACCAACATACTGGGGCATTTGAACAGTAGTCAATGAATGTAAGTATGATGAATGAGAAATACATTCTGGCAGTTTTCAGCAAAAATATATTTTTTACATCTTTTCTTTGAATCATGACAGTGTTAAAAAGCACAGATGACAAAATATTATGTCTAAAAAATCTGGTCATATCATTGCACCCAATCTAATAAAAAAAAACATCCTCTAATACTTCACTCTAATGCCTCTTCTTTGATTATGGCAGGAGGATAATTTTGATAAGCTTGATATATCACGACATTTATGTCAATCTAAATTATTTTCTTCAAGATCTTGTATTGATGGGAGAGTCGGGCCGCTGCATAAAGCCTTCTCCAGCACATCCCATAGATTCCCATAGTGAGGTTAAGGTCTGGACTCCAGTAATCCATGTGTAAAAATTATGTCTCATACTCCCTGTTCCACTCTTTCACAATTTGAGCAAAATGAATCCTGGCATTGTCACTTTGAAGTATGCCCATGCCATCAAGGAAGAAAAAAAATCCATTGATAGGAAAAATCTGGTTATTCATTACATTCAGGTAGTCAGCTGACATCATTTCTTGTGCACATACAGTACTGTAACCTGCCTGAACCTAGACCTGACAACAGAAGCAACGAAGGATCTTAAGACCCCTCAAGCTTGTACAGTACGCACTATTCATGATGTGCTTCATTACTCTGGAACTGGGTAAATCTGGATTCATCAGACCACATGACGTTTTTTCAATGCACAGCTAAGTGGTTTTCTTAAGGCGCAACAGCTGTTTAGTCCGAATTTCTTGAGTTCTCTTCATATTGTGTGAGTGGAAATGCTCTTACTTTCACTATCAAACATTCTACTGTTTTTCCAACCACATTTCTTCCACGAAATGAATGATAAACACTATCCTTCCGGGTTTAACTCTAATAATGCAATTTACAGTTCTTAACCCAATTTTGTTAGTTTCAGCAATCTCATTATTTGTTTTCTTTTCTCGATGCAGGACAATAATTTAACTCTTTTGAAAGAGAATAACATTTTTGCCATGACCACAGGATATTTCTCTTGACACATGTTTAAGACATGAGACTCACTGCATCAGTTTGAGTTAAATAACTTGCTGCCAGTTGAACCATATTAATCACTGAAGTAATTATCCAATGGAAGACTCTTAACAATTTGTAAGTTAAATCCAGATGGTGTGTATGTATATAAACAGGTCATTCTTTATTTGTGATGGCAAGTGGTGTCCCTCTACTTTACAACAGTTGAAAACTTTAACTACCAATAAATCATAAAAATTTTGCATATTTGTATTCTGTACGGTAAACACAATTTGTGCACTGTTCATACACTGTTACATTGTTATTTTAAAATACATATTTAATTTTGGGAGTTTGAGAGATTTGTAACAAAATATGCATGTTCCCACGATATCTCAGAGAGGTGTCATGGAATGTAATTGCAACAATATAACATTTTTAACACAATAAAAGTGGTTATATTGTGAATATAGATTTTATTAAACATGTACAATTTTGTTAAATTCTTTCTAAAAATACATATTTTGTTATATAGAAAAAAAGTCTGGATTTAGGCTAATTTGTCTGTGCTGTTACTGTCTTTCCCAGAACAGACTCTATAATAATTGTTTGTTATTGTTTGTTGAATTGTTCAATTAAAAAAAACACACAGGACATTCACAATCAATTGTATATTTATTATCTATTATTTTGCTCAAAAAATGTATCTGAAATAGACTGTGAAGTAGTTTTACTCTTGTAATACAAAGATTATAAAGGTACCACAGATCATACCTTTTTTGGTGTATAAAAAAGGTATGATCTGTGGACATCTATAGACATAAGTGGTTGTGTCACCAGTGTTTGATTAAAATTATATAGAAATTAAAAAATGTTAAAGTTTCTATTCTAATGGATTTAGCATAAAACTAAGTTTAAATGCATAGCAAGACATTTTATCAAAAAAAAAAATCCAAACATGCATTTTTACAAATTCTGCCTCTCATTTGCCACCCCAACTGAAGAATACTATAGTAGTCTTGAGGCAAATGTGAGGCCAGCTGTCTGACAGTTACTGTAAAGCTTGGTCAAAATCGGATCATACAACATGACAATAATCCAAAGCACACCATTAAATTCACATCAGAATGGTTGAAAAATATTAATCAAGTTTTTTGAATGGCCTAATCAAAGTACAGACAGTACAGTATTGAATAATGAGCTATTGAATAATGAATAATGAATATTGAATCTGTTGAAGATGATCACTGACACCCTTTATCCAAGCACATTAATGGAAAGTTGAATGGAAGGACAAAATGTGGTAGAAAGGTCCACATGCAACAGGCAGCCTTGAGAGGATTGTGAAACAAAGTTCAAGAATTTTGGGGAGATTCACAAGGAGTGGACTGCAGCTGGAATCAGTGCTTCAAGAGCCAAAACACACAGACGTATCCAGGACATGGGCTACAACTGTTCAAGCCATTCCTGAACCAGAGATAATGTCAGAGGCATCTTACCTGGGCTAAGGACAAAAAGAATTGGATTGTTACTCAGTGGGCCAAAGTCGTCTTTTCAGATAAAAGTAAATTTTGCACCTCATTTGGAAATCAAGGTCCTATAGTCAAGAGGAAGAGAGGAAACAGCACAGAATCAAAGTTGCTTAAAGTCCTGTGTAAAGTTTGCAAAGTCAGGGGTGGTTTGGGGAGCCATGTCATCTGCTGGTGTTGGTCCACTGTGTTTTATCAGGTCTAAGGGCACTTCATGCTGCCTTCTGCTGACCAGCGTCATGGAGATGCTGCAGGACTTGGCACCTGCCCACACTGCCAAAAGTACTAATACCTTGTCTAAGGACCATGGTATCCTTGTGCTTGATTGGCCAGCAAACTCACCCAACCTAAACCCCATAGAGAATCTATGAGGTATTGTGAAGAGGAATATGCGAGAAGTCAGTCCCAACAATGCAGAATAGCTGAAGGTTACTATCAGAGCAACCTGGGCTTCCATAACACCTCAGCTGTGCCACAGACTGATCGCCTCCATTCCACGCCGCACTGCTGCAGTAATTCATTCAAAGGGAGCCCCGACCAAGTATTGGGTGCTAAACATGTTCATACTTTTCAACAGTCCAACAGTTCTGTGTTACAAACCTTTTTTTTTTTACATTGGTCTTAAGTATATTCTAATTTTCTCAGATTTTGAATTCTCTGAATTTTGGGTTTTCATTAGCTGTAAGCCATAATGATCAAAATTAAAAGAAATAAACACGTGAAATAGATCAGTCTGTGTCAGTTTCACTTTTTGAACAAACCACCTCTACCAGTTTAAAATTTCAGACTGTAAACCTCGTTTAGAACAGTTTGGTGTTCTAAAGTCAATGGGGCACATTTTGTTTCTTCACATTACCTATATACTGTATAAAGAGATTTTAAATGGAATTAAAATTTAAATTTTAAAAGGAATTTAAACGGTACAGAATTTGTGCCTACTGAAGAGTTGTATCCTCAAAGAGTTGTTTAGATAGAAAGCCACTGAGATGTTTGGGCATCCAGTGGAAATGAATTCCGACAACATAAATCTTTATGGTGGTCAATAATAAATTCGGCTGAACATATTTAAAAGGTTGAGCTCTGTTTTTATGACCTTACAAAGACCCATGACTCACTAGCATGTAAATTCTTCTGGCCAGAGTGATCACTGCTGTTGGCAGGTGGTTGAATTGCATTTTGGATTTGATGGTTGGTTGGATTCAATTGCCTGTGCATGGAGGTCCCATACACACATCACACACACCTGGGCCAGACACATTACAACAAACACACCAATCCCTTTTGGATCTTTAAACAGGCTTTATGCAAATTAAAGTCTGGAGTCATGCCTGTGTGAACCATGCACATGATGTTTGTGCAGTTAGGCCAGAGTTGCTACAATAGCTGGAACAAACAAGAAGTTTACTTAAAGCAGAAGTGTTTTGAAATGTGTTATGTTCTTCTCCAGGCAACAGTCTAAGAGTTTAGTATTCCACAGCTGTGAATTTGGAGTCCAATCCAAAGTCTGAAATGATGCATACCTTACATAGCGGTAGTTATACTGTGCAACATTTGGTTAATGCTGAGTAAAGGTGTAAAAAATTTAAGTTTCACACATTCAGATTGGGATTCATCAAATTCACAAACTCAGGTCATACACACAAAAATTATGTTTCCAATGATTATGGTTTGCAAATAAATGGTCAAAGCTGTGTGTGAATATACACACTTCTAAATAAGCATTCATTTTAATAAAATCTTCTGTTTGCTTGAAAGGTTTATGTGTGTAATTCAAAGAAGAAAAAAATACAATGTTTGTGTTGCCAACATCAGTTTACATATAGTACCATCCAGCACACTGGGAGATACTCGCCACACCGGTGTTGCCTTTCTGTAATTTTAGTGTTTAAGGATGTCTCCGCTGCTATAAATTTAAATGGAAAGTTTTGTTCTCAAACCCAGAAAGACAACATGCAAAATATGGCTATTATTATTTTTACCCTGTTCCTTTGTACTCAGCTGGTTCTGAGACATCACTGACTTGTTCAGTGGAAATGTGTCATCAGAAATTATCTTCTCAAGGAACCAAACCTGGAAATGGCTTTTAAGTGTTGCTGAATCAAGAATTGTTTATACCAGACAGCACATGATTCCAATACACATGAACACACAAAATACATGGACCATCACCAGTGTATTTTACCCAGCCTTCTCATCACCCCACTCAGACCAGTGTACCACATTAGGAAATACACTTGCTCTGTCGTATGGTATTAAAGCTAAACCAAAAAAAAATATATTCTTTTGATTTTTGTTTTAGCAAACAGCAACAGAGGTTGCAAGAGTGATTATCACATCGAATACACATTTAATTAACTTGATCCTTTTATTATGCATTTTATTATTTCTGTATTATCATCCTGCTTATGTATGTATAATTAGCATTTATAATGAAGCCTAGTGGATACTTTAGGATCCACTGACCTTGACTGTGGAAAGCCATAATGGCCGTACTGTCAGCGAAGAGTTGCATTCTTAGGGACAACATTTAAATAGTTACTCTGAGTTTTTAATGTTAAAACCCTTTATTTCATAACAACAATTAGAAAAACTTACCGCTGATCGTTAAGTGAGAAATGTCTAATATCAACTGATGTTGCATTAACTGTTAACTGTTGATTATAGTCGATGATTGATTTCTATTGCATTTCAAGTGATCAATTAAGAAAAAAAAATTATATTTTAATCTTTAAAAAATTCCTAAAACAGGCATTTTTTCTGCACACCAGACAGGAACTACAGGAAAAGCACATAAAGTCCAAGGAGCGTGCATGGTACGATGCCGATAATCACACATGCTCACAACAGCAAAGTGTTGTGTTCAGATATTTACAATTTTCCTGAAGAAAGAAAGGGTCATTCCCAGATGTGGGTGTACTTTGATTTCAAGAAACAAAATACAAATAAATCACCAAAGGAAAATCTTTTTTTTGGATTTTTCACAGATTTTTTCCCTAATTTAGTCGCGTCCAATTCCTCCCCGTCACTAGGGGGCTCCACATTAAGGCTACTACTACCACTCAGTCGGGAGGGCAAAAGACGATGTTTCCTCCGAACCACGTGACGCCAACCGACCGCATCTTTTCGAACTGCTCGCTCACGCACCGTTGGGGGTGGCGTAACACACTCGAAGAACAGCGCTATCCGCTCCTTCCGCTCATGTGAGCTCACAGATGCCCCTAATTGGCTGTAGAGCCGAGATTAATGTGGGAGCACTAAGTACCTCTCATCCCTCCCCTCTGAGAGAGCTCCGGCTGCGAGAGGTTACAGCATCACCCAGGATTCAAACTGGCGATCTCCGGATGATAGGGCGAGCACTTTACCACTGCGCCACTCGGAGGCCCCCAAAGGAAAATCTTAACATGAAAAGCATAATATGCAAAATCTGTCACAAGGAGCATGTGTACAGCAGTTAATACTAGTTGGCCTACAGTGACAATGCTCTTCTGCTTTTACAGCTGTGTGTTTGTAAAGTTAATATATTCAGTAATAATTGCTTATGAGAGTAATCCTAGTTGATGTACGTATGTGTAAGTGCAGTAATAGTGAATGGCGGTGGGATTGATTTTCAGGAAACACTATGAGGAAACACGACTATTAATCAACCATCGATTGGCTTACTCAAACTGAGAATAGATTATGGGATAGTTACTGACTCCCATCACTCATAAAAGCAATACTGTCTGCAATCATGAGGTTTGTAATGAAAAATGACATGGCTGTGATTAGCTACAGTCAAACCACAATCTTACTTCTGTGACTGTTTTGTGTTTAATACACATTTCATTCATATTATTCCCTTACGATATGCAAGACAGCAATATAGCCTAATTGAGACTCCAGTCCATCACAGGTCACAAATGCATCCACACAGTCATTCACACTTATGTTCTGCATCACACTCCAATTTAGCATAAATAATCCATCGTCCTGCAGTGTGAGGAGGCCCAAAAACCCAGGAGAGCATGTGGATCTTCACACAGACAGTCAACCATGCTCAGGATCAAACAAGGGAACAAGAAGGTACAGTATTACTGAACCACTAAGACCGGCATAAGAATCATTTTGCTAATGTATTTTTTAATGTTTTTAATCTTTTTTTATTTGCACATACAATATTTTTCAAATGGTTCAGCATTCAATTAGCCCAAGCTGCATGGATCCATGCCAGCAACACAACATTGGTCAATGACTGATTTAAAAAAAAAAAAACTGCTTATACAGACATCCTGCAGGTGTGTGTCAACAGGGTAGGCTTCAAACTGTGTGTCTGGGTTTTCGGATATGTCAGGTAGAACCAAAGGTATCATTACTTTTAAAAACAAATCAATTTATTTGTTTTTTATTTATTATTATTTATTATTTTTATTATTATTATTATTGGTCATAGAAGCAACCAAAAGCAACCATAAATTCATGTAATCAGACATGTATCTGTGTTTGTTAGTTTTTTTGCCTGTGTGATCTATATAATTTATCATATTACCTTGGTTGTTCTGAAAAAAAAGATATGTCACTCTATATTGCACAATCCTGACCCCTATATTTATTTATTAAACCATAGTAATGCAAACATAGCTAAAAATGCTCTGGGATTTAAGGTGTTATAGTAACAATTTAATAGGATTTGTACGAATCATCACATTCTATTGCATCATTCTGGATTACAGTTAAACGAACAATATCCGAAACTTGTTGCAAAAAATACAGTTGCCATTTCCATGCACATACACGTGCCAGGCTGATTTTCCTCTGACCGCGACTGAAAGGTGGCAAAGCAACAGACTGGACACGCTGTGCCTTCCATTGTGCCTGCCACTTGCACTATATTAAATATGACCTTTGGAAAGCAGGCCCATAGAGCACAGTGAGATCGAGAGTGGGCTGCGTGTGTTTTACACTTGTTCAGTAGTTTAAAATGTGGTCATATTTTTCTTAATTTCCTCCTCCTCCTCCATGGTCCAGCCTGGTCTGTAGACTCAAAATGTTTGGAGAATTGCTGTGCTACACCACCACCGCATAATTCACTCATTCATTCATCTTTTACACTGCTTAGGGTCATAGGGATCCTATACCAGACACACACACAAACACAATATGGGCAATTTGGGAATGTCAATTAACCATGCCAACAATGACAATACATTGTAGCAGGAAACTGGAGTAGATGGAGGAAACCAACCAAGTCAGAAATCAAACCCTGACCCTGGAGGTGCGAGGCCACAGTGCCGTCCTATCACCTCAAGGGTGAATATAAATATAAATATTTTCTGTAGATTTTACGTGCAGTACTTTTGACCCCTTTGACTTGCCACAACAGAGACATTAAACGCGCTCTGGGGTTTAAAAAAGGGGGTATAAATTCCTGAAACAGCAGCGTGTTAGTATATACAGATACACAGCAGGGTTTATCCTGTTTTATATTAGAGGATGAATTTATTCTAGCTGATGTTCAGACAGAAATGCTGAGAAAAACAGATTAGTAAACACAGACACACCCCCACATCATACACACGGAGCGCGTTCTCATACCAGACCTCTTTACTAACCTACATTGATTCACACCTGTTTTCACCCACATTTTAAATTCAACCTATCTCGGCTTAGCTCGCGTTTAAACAGCTGACGAGCGCGCGCGAGTTCATCACAATGCAACCTACAGTTTGATTCTGGCGCCATTTTCCGATAGACTATCAAAGTGCGCTCCCCGTTGGGTTTTTTTTTTCCTGCTGGATGCGTTTCGCAAGGTGACTGAAATCAAGGAGGGAAAGTGACACGGAATACTTCTGGCATGTTTCACGCAGACGGGCAGCTTTTAAGCGCGCGCGTTGACGGAGCCCCGGGCGCGCGTGCCTTTGAGTCCGTGTTCCGCGGGGAAATCGAGGCACAAACACACAGCCGCGGGATTTGATTTAGACAGAGGCGTATCAGAAATAATCTACAATCAGAACACACCGTTAACAACCATGTCGCGTGACAAACACAAATAAACGACTCAGGAAACCAATAACAGACAAAAGCGCTCAGTGTGTCCAATGGAGACAGGAACAATTAATATACGGAAGAAAATTTCAATTTAAAAAGTGCATGTTTCTTCTAAAACGAAGCTGTCGTGTACAAAATTAACCAGCACGATGCTCTCTCTCTCTCATACTCTCTCTCTCTCTCTCTCATACGTTCTTACCCCAGAGTGGACAGAAGCCGCTGCGCTCCCGCCATCCCGCCAAACGTTGAACAAGTACAGGACCCTCAGTGAACCTCAGTAATTCCACACGATTAAGTCCGGTCTCTCTCTTTCTTTCTCTCTCTATCTCTCTCTCTTTGTGTCCGCGTAAGGTCCCGCTCCCCACAGCACGAGCGCCAATCTCCGACTGAACGGAGGAGGAATTCCAGAGCTCGCGCCGACACGCCGTGCGTCACTCACGCGTGCACATTTATTTATTTATCTATCTATCTATCTATCTATCTAGGGGTTATGCCATATGCCAAACATTTTACCGTGACCATTGGCCTCCACAGTCCCTAGTTGGACTACAGAGGTTCCTATTGATGGATAGATGTGTATATATCACTTCTGGAAAAGAAAAATAGGAAAAAGGTGTATTATATAAAATTTATATATATATATATATATATATATATTGTGTGTGTGTTTATACAGTATATATCAGCCATGACATTAAAACATAAAATATTAATGCATAAATTATGTGACAGCATCATCGGCACCCAAGGCAATGCACAGGACAGCCAAGTCAAGAAATATATATAAATAAACTGTATATATATATATAAGCAAAATCTACTTCGCCCTGTGACACATCACAGCTGTGCTGATATTCAGCACAACACCACTCCCTCTTGTGTGATATTGGCTTTATAAAACTGTTTCAAAAACACTATTTATTATTGACAGATTAGGATTGTTTGTTCAGCTATTTTTCTGCACCAACACATATAATATCTTTCCATGCCTGGTGGAACTAACTAACCACATCAGGCAGAGCTGGCGACCGACAGTTTTAATTAACAGGAGTGAAATTTGTTTTAAATTCTTACCAGTACTAGTCAAAAGGTGAAGAAAGAATAAACATATAAGTGGTGAACAGTCCTGTAAATTATGTTTATTTCTCTTTATATTACCACTTCTGGTACCACTTCAATTCTGCTTTAGATCAGCTACATTAACTTCTGGGTTCCAGTGTTGAAGTCCTAATAGCTTTAAATGGAGAGCTAGTGCAATATGTAAGGTGTAAAAACACTGGTAGTGCCTTTGATCAGGTGTTGGAGAGCAATTTGTAATTCAGCCTTGTGTTGGAAGCTAGTTAGCTTTGTAGCCATGAATAAAAGAGCATGTGATTCTGGACCCCTTGAAAACCTAATATATTGTACTGACCCCCAGCCTTGATAAAGCCAACACTTTCCAACTGCTGTGGCTTTTATGGATCCCCTGTCACTCATCCGAAATATTACATTAAAGGGGTAAAGTGGCATACCAAACAATCCAAGTATAGTCCACATATCACATAAGTTTGAAAGATAGAGATCACATGATTTTTGCACAAATTTACAAAACTTAATCTAAT
>JAAGKR010004706.1:0-40571 GCA_011419295.1 Clarias macrocephalus
CACCTGTATCTGTGTCTTCCAGAAAATACTGTACAGACATCATCACTTTTCCTGAAGGTTGTAGATCAACCTGAAGATGGGCAAAATGAGTTAAAATATAGCTTCATACACACTGTGAAACACACACACAATATACATATATGTATGCATACCCAAAACTCTGAGCGGCCGTTGGCTTTCTTGCAGCGCTCTGCTAAAACAGATACACCAAGTGTGACTTCTGCTAAGGGATCGTCAGCAGTGCGCATGAGCAGAATCTGAAGGACGCGGCCTTCGTAAATATGTGCATCGAAGCTGGAGCGCCACGCAGGAAACAAGGTAGGCTTCCTCTGAATCAGAGTCTTCCCTCGTTCTAGCAAGAGAAAAGGATCAAACTGCATGTAACAGAGGTCGAAAACACTAACGACTAAAACTCACACCTGCATACACACCTGTGCTAAGCGACTCCTTAAGCTTGACTGCACAGAACGGTGCTTCAGGCACTGGAAGCAGGGCTCCAAATTCATAGGCATTGAAGGTAATCCTCAAGAAGGGGGCCATTGTGACCGCTCACACACACAGCCTACGAATAAGTAAAAATAACTGATGCTTAACAAGTGAGCTTCCACAATTTTTAATAAAACACCCACTTAAGGAGGACTACTGGGAGAAATATTACAGAAGGCATCACCCCACCCCAACGCTGCACTCTGAACAATGCACAAACAATATTTATAGTGAATGATCAAGATTTGTAAATAGGAAAATAGCAGTTTGTTCTGTCTCAGAACTTGCCAATATATGATAAGGCTTGGGATTGTCTTCATTGTTTATTTAGTCAACATGTTGAAATGCTGAGAGAAATGCTTTTACACACAAATGTGAGCACACACACACACGCACGCGCGCACACACGCGCACACACACGCGCACGCACACGCGCACGCGCACGCACACGCACACACGCACGCACACACGCACGCACACACGCACGCACACACGCACACACACACGAACACACACACGAACACACACACGAACACAGGTGTACACATGCTTCACAGCTGCATTCTTCAGATGACTCTGGATTCTGGATCAGGGAATACCTTCTAACAGTACATATCCGAGCTGGGAACTATGTGTTTCGCTACTTCAGTGGTCATATGGTGTGTGAGCAATATTTATCTCATATCTTGTAAGTTGACCTCCCAGTTTACCTTAGATAGCAAAGGTACTGTACGCATTCATGAACACATTCCTATAGGTGTTCTCCCAGTGACATGTCGAAACACATTGAACCCCAAACTTAAAGCAAGTTGCAACATTACAGTGCTTTATGCCTCTCAGAATTGTAGTGCATTGTTATAGAGTCAGTGTTTGAGTGTGTGAGAGTTAAAAAAAAAAAAAAAAAAAAAGCAACAGTGAGCATGTGGGCACACACACAGACACACACAAAAAAGGCATTGTGTGGGCAGGTTAGGTTATCATGTTGCATGTGTGTCTGTGCTCAGACATTCCCTGACAAAAAGGGAAAGAAAGTTATTTTTGAAACACCTTACAGTTTGTTCACTCAGACTGTATAAACACGTAATGCATGTGTGTGTGTGATCGTGAATTCTAAGTGTGTTTATAGGTGAGAATTCCAATTGGTGAGCTGCACAAGTGCTTAGATTGTGTGTCTGTTTGCACAATCTTGCTCAACACCCGCATAAGCTTTTCCATGGGGGTATATCCTCAGCTTCAGAAATTATACATCTGCCTACAAACAGGTGTTGTCATCATAGTGTAGAAATAAGAAACACTGTGAGAAATAAAGTGAGTCTGTATGTTTGGATAATCAAATGGTTAGGGATGCAAAATTGTATCTAAATCTAACTTTATTGCTGCACCTGGGATGATTAAATCAAATGATTAGCCTATGAAGCAAAAATTTACTTCAGCCTATTAGCAAGAGATAAGGCTATCATATAGGGGTAGACCCACACAAACAGCTGATAAATGGATGATATGTAAGGAGTAAAACATTACAGGATGTGCTCTTACAGGAAAATAATCAGCGAGGGGGTGGCGTCATGTAGCTTGACCTGTTAAGGAGTTTAGTTTCCTAAAGGGAAAATTTTAAAATCCTCTCTTAAAGGAAAACAATGTTGTTAGGTTCTAAATTAAACTTCAACATAAGGTGAACCAAAGAACCATTTTTTCAAAAGTGTGCACATGTAAGTGATAAAGCAGTAGATGCATTTGCATATTGCCAGAAGTCATTTCAACTGCTCTGAGCTGCAGCACAACTTCAGAAGTATCACATGTTAGCCAAATCCTTAATGCATGTGTGTACATGTTAATATAGTCACTTTGATCTTTAATCTAATGACTAACAGTGCTGAAAAGCTGCAATGGTAAAGCTGCAAAGACTATTGAGTTCAATGCAACTAAAAGGTGTCCCGAATGTGACGTTTGCTGAGGTTCATTTCCAAATCATATATCAGATGACACCCAAGTCTTCCAGGTCTCCAAACCATTCTTAAATCATATGATTAAAAAAAATTTAGTTGGGTCTCTCTATGAAAACTGCAGAAAATCTGTGACATGAGGGTAAAATTGCAAAAAAAATTTTAAGGGCATCACATGTACTGTAACAAGAACAAAAAACCCAAAAGAATTAATTTATCAGTAAACAATGTATGTAAAAAAGGAAACATTTGACAAGTCAATAGATAACATTAAAAGAGGTTTGAAAATTATCAATAACTCGAGATCTGTTAACTTGAATATTGATGGAAGATCTATTTTCATTTTTTTAAAAAAGGCTTCAGAAGACTAATTGCAATATATATTAATTCAGTGACTTCACTACACCCTGCTTGAAACGCTGTGTACGCTGCTTGAAAAGCGAGCGTACTATGGACGCAGTAGCTGAACCTTTTCACAGGGTGGAAAACGAACCAAATGGTTCAAAATGTTTTTGGTTTTTTTGGATGACATTTCTGCTTACTAAGTGACGGGACATGCATGCATGAAGGGACATACATTGAGTGTGTGTGCATGTGTGTATGAGAAAGTGGAGAGGAAGTCGCTACGGTCGCCCTGAAACTGTGGTGATGTTATACACAACCACAGCAACAGGATGTTGATCTCCACAGCAACCTGCCATCAAAGCAATCATTCAGATTGTTGTAAGGGGTGTTGGAGAAGCCAGAAGTGCTGCAACAACGCATTGCAGTCTTTTTGTACCACGCTACAGGACCAGAGCTGGCACCGGTCTGGTACCGGGTCTAATGTGGATCATCTATCTGATCTTTCCTATATGAAATCAGTCTAATAATAATAATAATAATAATAATAAGAAGAAGAAGAAGAAGAAGAAGAAGAAAAAGAAGCATATCTCTATTTGTGTTTGTTTGTTTACAGATTGTTTATATAAATTATGCACCTAAATCTTCCACATATTAATACAGATATAACAAAATAGGTGCAAAAAAAACAGGTGCAATTTAAAAATCATTTTCAAATGTTTAGTGTGTTGAAAAAGCAGATTAAGTGTACACATAGCATGCTTTAAAAAAGGGAAATAAAAAAACTAAAAGGAAAGAAACAGTATCTAGCAAATATAGCACTCTCAGTCTGGTGAGCAAAATGACATGAGCAGGATAAAAATAAATTTCTGTGCAACACATATTCATCTCCCATGGCTCTTGAAGAGTTTTTAAAAAATCTATATCTATTTATCACACAATATGTTAAACAGGTATGTATGTAGTTACTGAAGCCACAGCTGAAGCCACACATAAACTGCGACTCCGCTACAGAGAGTGAAGACAGAGAAGCTTACAGATTTCCGCACTACCAATATTAGTACACTGTTAAAACTATATATATATATAATATAATAATAAACACGACCATGAAAAGTGTTGTCCGACTCACCTGTGTTCCAGGAGAGAGGCTTTCCTGCGCCACACCGCGCCGCCCTGCGCCTGTGTCCTCGCCGCGCGCGGGAGGAAGTGCAGCTCGCTCGGAGACCAAGTGGGGCGGAGACTGACGTCGCCCAGGTGCTCGCGCGCTTTCTGCGGCTGCGTCCGAAACCGCACACAACTGTGGAGTACGGAGTATGCAAACCTGGTGTGGTGTAAAACTTTCACATTCAAGTTTTATTTGCTCATCTGTGGTTTGTGGACGGAGTTTCTCTTATGTCATTATCTTTTCATCATGTCATCTAAAAAAAAAAAAAAAAAATGCAGTCTGTACAGGGACATGGCCAATGTGTGGCAGCTGACACTAAAATATGTGCCGGCTGCCACCCTTGTGGCCACGCCCACGCACATACTATACTTAATGTTTCTCTTTTATTTAAATTGTATTTAATAAATGATAGATTGGTATCCTGTCCAGGCTGTACCCCCGACTCATGCCCCAAGTCAAGATATTGGTGTCTCAGTGGTAGGTCTCCTGTCTGTCATGTGATCAGGTCTGGGTTCAATTCCCACTTGATGCTGGTGTAAAAACCTGTGCTGGTGTAAAAAAAAAAAAAAAAAAAAAAAGTTGCATATGGTCTGCTCTGGTGACCCCTTGATGGGAGCAGCCAAAATGTTATCCTGAATTATTTTTGCCTTATATCATCAGCATGTTTTGGAAGAAAACCAAAGAACCCAGAGGAAATCCACAAGGACATGCAGAGAACATGCACAAAAATCCAGCCAGTAACTCAGAACCAAGTCAGAAGCCTGTAAGGTGGCAATGCTTCAAAATGCTCGCGTTGTGCACGGTTTATGACTCTCAAGTAAACTTAAGCTCACACTGATTTAAACCCATAGTATTAAGAACTGTGGGTTTGAGAAACTATGAAACTATGAAACTATGAGACTATGCCTATGAGAAAATATGAGGCCAAGCCAGTATGGCTGTTGGCATTTTGTCCTTTCTCTTTCTATATATGGTACAACCTGTTTTTGTTTTCTTCTTCTTGTGAGCTCAACTCATGCTTACATACCTTGACGCATTACTAAATCTACTGTATGCATGCAGGAAAATGTGTGTAGGTGCATGCTTGTGACCTTTTTATTGAGAGTGAAGAACAGTTATTGTAATTCTCAAAGACTGACACCCTGATAAAGTTTGCTTTGTTAATGCAACTGTGATGAACAGTGCAAGTGTTCGTAGTCGCAGATTGTGTCTGGACAGGGAATATTTTTACATGTATGTGAACATATTATATATATCATGTCAGCTATTCTATCACATTATCAGTTTCGTGATTACTTCTGTTGCCGGAGAAATGTTCCTTTTGCTGAGAGTGAGCAGCCTTGTCCTGATTTAGTCCCTGTTTGTCCACAGTGCTGGAGTATATGGCCTAGATTTGAGTGTGTGGGTGAGCAAAGCGCAATCTGTGAGAGTGTGTGTGCTTTAGATATTTGGCGCAGGACTGGGGGTGGTAAGGGGGCTGCTTTGGCTTTCAGAGCTACTCCCCAGATGAACCAGCAGCACTGTATTAAATTACTCACTCACTGTTTTGCCTTTAATAGAAAATAGTATGACTGGAACCAAGCAAAATACAAACATCACAACTTTGACAGCACGTTTATGAACATTTAAATCCCGAATAGATGCTGAGGTTGTAAATGTTGCACAGTCCAAATCATAACCGTGTTCAGATGGCCCTGTACACATCACATACAAAAAGGGATGATGCCTAGTACAATTTTCAGTGTTACATAATCCCTAACTGCAAGACTGTTAATCGGCACACAGTTTGAACTATTCTTTAAACATTCTGTGCACAGCTGGTGAGTGATTTTGTCTCTGATGTTGTGCATGCTCCCCTTCTCTGCTTCCCCGAATGAGGACAAGAAAGAGTTCCTCTGCTCAAAGCCAGAGAGGGTTCAGGAACACCAAAAGAAGATTCAAATAGAGGTTTGGAATAGGATAAAGTTTTAAGAATGATCTCTTTTTAAAAAATAATTTAGACTAAGTGATGATCTATAACAGATCATGTATGAAACTATTGTATTACAGCATAAATCAGCTAGATATATAATTCTTAAATGTAATCATAAGCAATTTATTCAGTATTAGGTGATTAACATATCACATGAGAGGGGCATATTGACAGAAAGAAAAACTGGATTTACTTGTGCAGAAATTACTTGTCAAAATGTTAACATGCAATATGTTAAATATGTTAAAATGTGTGAGTTTCATATATTAATTTGTGGCATTTTAGGTTAAACTAATCTAAAATAACCTAAAATCTAAACTAAATTTAGGTTTGGGTTTCTTAAGGAAGAAAGTATTATATATGTATCATTATATTGATTATATTAATATATTTATTTAGCAGTATAAGAGAAGACAGTTATGGGAGTAAAAACTGCCTTTATTTAGTTATTTCTCTATATAATCCCCTGCTACTTTAACAGACTTATCCCAGTGTTTCACTATTGCTTGGATACCATGAAGGTAGAAAGTTTTCTAAGTACACTGGAGTCATGATCGGGATGCCTTCTTCATGTCATCATCACTACTGAAGTAGTGACCTCCCAGGAACTTAGTCCAAATGTGGAAATCACTTGGAGCAAAAGCTATTTTTTTCTATTAATGAAAAGTACCCTTAAAGGAGTTCTTGGGAACCATTGTTTCAGCAGTGATGGTGTTGTGAAGCACTCAGTCCAACCATGAGAAAACTTTTTACCTTGATGATATCCAAGCACTAGTGAAATGATCGAATAAGTACATTAGTGTAGGGAATTATATAGAGAAATAAAGGGATTTTTAACTCTCATGACTGTATTCTGTTATTCCGCACAAACAAATGTCCCGATTTGACTTGAATGCCCCTCGTATAACTGACTGACATTTCGGAGCTGCTGCTTGTTCATTCTGTAACTGAGCTACGGGCAGTTATAAATTTATCCAGGGGTCAGGGCAAACTAGGCAGAAAAAATCATTGGTTTGTGCATGAGTCATGAAAAACCTCAAAATATTCACATGTCTACATGCAGTAAAGAGAGTTCAAAATAGTTTTAAAGGCTTTCCACCATTCAGTAAAACTGTTGATGTCTCCACATCGTGCTGGAAATAATCGATTTTATATATAAGTTATGTCCATGGTGTAGTTGAATAGATTTTGTATTACAGGATGCTAGGTTATTGAATTACTAAAATGGTTTAAATAAATGATTTTAGAGGACGGGTTTATTTTTCCATGTAGCAGATTTTTGCCATAACTTTTATTACTCTGAAATCAGGTGTTTGGTCATAGCTGTACCTGGGTGTGTGGGGTTACAAAAACCCAACCATTACTAATATGCATGTAGTGTGGCATACCTACATGTAAATACCACTTTGGCACTGTTAGTACAGTTAGGAACAGAGAAACACATTGGGTTTTACACACCCTACCTTCTGTACTGCAATGCAGAGGAGCATAAGGGACTTTAAAGACCCAGAAATGCCAGGACAATGTCATTCTAACAATACTGCCCTCCCTTTTTCTTTTTTCGACTCTCTCTCTCTCTCTCTCTCTCTCTCTCTCTCTCACTCTCTCTCTCTCTCTCTCTCTCTCTCTCTCTCTCTCATACTTATATACACTCTGTACATTTCTCCTCCATTCATTTAACTATGTCATAACTCATCTCCCTTGTAATTACATGTATGTTTTTTGGTTTGCATGATTGCACATCTGAAGTGTACATTCCACACATACACTCTTGAATATTTGTATTTCCTATCATGAACAAATCTATATAGGTTACTTATGAGATTTTGTTATATGTTCATATTGCTAGTTATTCATTATTGAATGTATAGAGAACATAAGTGCTACACATAACCCCAAATTTAGAGCATATGTGTAGTTCATGACTTGTTTGTTTCATGGCTTTTCAGGGAACAGAAAAGAACTGAAATAAAAGAGAACTAGCTAAATATTTTTTTTAGTATTACTTTTAAAAATGGCCTAATTATGGTCAACATTGTGGCATGGTGGCTTTGTGGTTAGCAATGTCCGTTATGCATGGAGTTTGGCATTTCCAAATTTCCCGTTGTGTGTGATTGATTGTGTGTGTGTAAATGTGCTTGTGCCCTGCAGTGGCTTGGCACTCCATCCAGGGGGTGGCTGCCTTGTTTTGTGCCCTAAGTTCCCTAGGATAGGCTGTAGGCCCCCTGTGACCCTACACAAGATAAGTAGCATAGATAATGGATGGAAGGTAAACATACTACTTGGTAATGATTCACCAGGTTTTCTTATAATCTCATACACATACACATAATATTGTGTTAACAAAATTTTAATATAAATGTCTAGTCACAGGTCCAAGCTTGGGCCTAACTGAGTCCAGGACAGCACAATTAGAAGAAGACTGAACAAGTACAGTTTGTTTGAAAGGGTTGCCAGGGGAACGACTCTTCTGTCACAGACGCATGACTGAAGTTTGCAAAACTGCAACTGAACAAAGCACAAGACTTCTGGAACAATGTAGCAAGGACAAATGAGACCAAAGTGAAGTTGTTTGGTCTTTGCTCAGCGTCATGTTTGCAGAAAACCAAACAGCATTTCAACAGAAACACCTCATACCCACTGTCAAGCACGGTGGTGGAGCGGTGATGATCTAGGCATATTTTGCCAACACAGGACCTGGGCACCTTGCAGACACTGACTAGACCTTGAAGTCCTCTGCATACAAAAGTATTCTAGAAGCAAATGTGTGACCATCTGTCAGAGAGCTGAAGCTTGGTCCAAATTGGGTCATGCAACAAGACAATGATCCATAGCACACCAGTAAGTCTATATCAGAATGGCTGAAAAATAAAAGCATCAATGTTTTGTAATGGCAATACAATATTTTGTAAAGTCCAGACTTCAACCTAAATTAATTGCTGTGGCGGGACCTTAAGAGAGCTGTACATGAGCAAATTCCAAGCATCTCAATGAACGGCAGCAATGTTTAAAAAAAGAATGGGCTAAAATTCCTCCACAGTGATGCGAGAGTCCGATAAACTCATATAGGACTTACTTCAAGTTATTGCTGCTTAAGGTGGATCTACAAGCTACTGGGTCCTGCGGGTACTTAGTATTGCCCACATGTTTATTCTTTTTGGCTCCATTTTTGTTAAATAATAGCACAGTGAAAAAAGTAATATGTTGCTGTTCATCTGAGGCTGTATCTGCCTAATACTGATACCCACTATGATTGGATGATTTTTATTATGTTTTCATATACAAAAAAGCATAGAATTAAACTAGCCTTTATACAGAATTTATACACTTTGACAGAATTAAATATATACCATAGACACTACAACAGAGTAGTTGTATTTATATATTTATATATTTTTTATTTGCACACAGGTCTTGCCTCACAAACATTTCATGAAGAAAAACAACTTCATGACATCTGTATTAATTTATTGATCTATTAAGATATTCAATATATTAAGATTTATAATTTTGTTCCTAATCAATATACACACAACTGATTTATAGACTTCATAGGTTGTCTGGTTTCTTGCTACATTCCAAAATCATAATGGTAGGTGGATTTAAATCAGACCCTTTTGTCAATCTGTGTGTAAATATGTGTGTGTATGATGCCCTGTCGTGGAGTTCCCTCACCTCACTGGGGATTGTCCACCACATGCTGAATCACAGGTTACAGGTCCCTCACGATCAGGTTAAAAAAGTTACGCATATATACTGTAGGTTAATAATGTATGGTTTAAATCTAACCTTTTATAAGTGGTTTCAAATAGCAGTTTGGGTTACAACACTTCCCAGGCTGCATATACTGGTGTAAAACAGGTACACTGTTGTAATTTCTTTTTTTTTTTTCAGACCATGGCTCTGACATCAAAATATCTTCCTACTTTCATGATCCAGGATTGGTTGGGAGTGACGTTCACTCCCTAATGAATGACACAATTTACACAATTTTGCATTGCTTCAAATAGCGGTTTTATACTGTATCTAGCTTGTCATAAAGAAATAGATACATTAGCACCTTTATGACAAAGCCATGTTATGTTATATTTCTGTGATACAAAAACTGACAAAGTTCCTAGTCAGTGTTACAAAATCCATTATATTATATTATATTATATTATATTATATTATATTATATTATATTATATTATATTATATAACAAGGGGTAATGCTAGTTAAATGACTCAGTTTCTATAACATGCATAACAACATTAAATAACTGGATACTATAAAATGAGTACAATGGCACATTTGAATTCATACTGTATTTGCTTACAGATTGAGCAGGAGAGAAAAGCCATGAGCTACAGAGTTAATCTCAAGTTTAAACAAACATTCAACGCTATGGTTAAATTTTTTTGCTTTATCCAATATATCCATAAACATACTCTGTTCACATTTATTCCCTTGACCTAATTAAAACTGTAGCATTGCAGCCGCAAAATGCGATTCTTATTGCTGAGTACATAACAACAGCATACTGAATCACACATGAAGTACAGATAAGCTCTGAGCATGTGGCCGAGCAGAAGATGATAGGCTGGAAAGAAATGAGGAGACAGACTGAGCAGAATAAGTGTGTGACGCAGGAGAGAAAAAGTGGAAAGTAGAGAGGGAGCTAAAATGATGAATGTGTGCCTATTTGGGGCAAGGTGTCCATAACTTTCAGGTACTCTGAAAAAAAAAAACCCTGTCTTCTCTTACCCCCATTTTACATCTTCATTCTGGGTCAGATAATCTCAGGGGGATCTAGGAAACAGGACAGCACTGCTCCGCCTCTCCTCACTCTCCCAGTTTTTCTTCTTTTAAATAGTCCTTTTTAATTACTTTCTGTAAAGATGTTTAATTAAAGAATGACATCACATAAATAACTCACACAGATGCAAGAAAGCAGCCAGTGCAAGTTACTATTATAACCTTACATATGGATGATCATGGTCATGTGTCATCCTGTAAAGAGAAACACCTTAAGTAAAGTGAGTTTGGTTTTATGGTCTCCTGCCACCCATTGGTTGCACAGGACACTACAGTACAGAGCTGAGAATAGTCCCACTTCATGTGCCAAATGTATTACATAATAGGAATAAATGTGCTATTTGCGTCATTCAGTAGGGGTGCAAACACCACTCCTCCCCAATCCTAAGTCTGATCTATATCTGACAAATAAGACGTCAAAGCCAAGTTCTGAAAACATGCATTGGGTAAAAAAACACTGCTAAGAAAATGTTCTATACACTAAGGCATCCAACTTTCAGACTTTTATGAAAATTATGAAGGAAAAAGGATGTACATATCATGCAGAAAATCACAAATATGCATAATAAATTCCCCCCAAACAATACAGACAATTCTTACAAGTCGTCTTTATTGTAAATTTATATAAATGATTTAAGAAACTGCACATGATGTAGACCAAGCGATTTGTGGAAACCTATCCTTTCAGTTCAAATGTTTATTATGGAAAGCCCAAAAGGCTCATTTACAGTGTAGTGACCTGCTACAAGATGCAATTATAATAAATTGTAAAATAATTACATTTATAAATATGAAAATTAAGGAAATTTCCGTAACAGTAAGCATAAAGATAATATAACAATTTGTGTAGCTTCCAGCTGTGGCTTTGTGTTTGGAAATAAATGGCAATTAATAGATAAACTATAAATATTAAAACTGTACATTTATTAAGGTAAAGGAAAGGAATTTTTTTTTTATTGTAAATATTATTCGCGCATTAGGACACGGTGTTTCTTGGCTTTGCCATCCATTTTCAGTTAAACTCATCATAACATTTCTTGTTTGTCGTCGCATAAAAAAAAGTCTTGTAATATCAGTTCATCTTTGGAAGGAAAGAAGCTCATATTTGGATGGATTTTAAAGTTCTTCTCATCAGTGTTGGTCTTGACTGCATGACTTTGGCAGCTGCTATAGGACTGTGGCCTCTTCCATGGCACTCACCCACCTTAGAAATACAGATACTGATTAACACTAATGTTAGATGTGTGACTGGAACATTTTAAGTGATTTTTTTTTTTTTTTTACCTCTGTGCTGTGTGTGTATCCTGAGCCCTGAATGTGTAATAGAGTGTAGTGTGGTGGTAAAGCTGAAACACACTGCTCTCTCCTTCATTCTCAGACTTTACTGAGAAACCTAGCAGAGGAAGGGACTCACATGCAACCCTCTCCTATGAAAGGAGAAGATAATGAAGTTTTTTAAAAAATGATTAAATTCAAGATGTTTTAACTAAGACTTAACTATGAATGTGCATGTCTATCATACCTCAGGTTGTGGATATGTATAAAGCACTTTATCTTTGAGAAGAAACCACAAACTCTTCCAGCTTCGCTTACTATTTCGACTCCTCTGCAGAGTCCCACTCATCTCACCTTCAGATCCTGTCGCCTGCACAAGGTTACAAAAGGAAGAACCTTTGAATGAAGTATTATAGTTTAGTGTTTTCCTACTAGAGAAAGAACAGGATATTATAATTATGGGTAATGTTCAGGCTTCCAAATGATTTGTAAATCCAGTCCACAGCATCGTTTAAAACGACTGCTCATGTGGTATTGCAGGGCAGCACAAAATACATAAAGTAATTCACTATCTGCCGTCTGCTGAATACATGAGTTCAGAGATGCCCATGATTGGCTAGTGCTGATGGAAAGGGAGAGAGAGTATGCCACAAATAAACAGCAAGGCCAATTTCGATCAAAATCTCACCTCCCTCACTGATAGCTGTGGCGTCGAAAATATTTTAAAATTTCCAATATCATATCCCATGCATTTTGCTACATTTATTTTGATCACTGATGTTGAGTAAATACAAAATCATTTAACACCGATAGACTGTAAGAAAACACTGGTTCCTGCCAAAAGACTACAGTTCTGCTGTCAAATGCTTAGTCGGTAGTAGCAATGCGTGAGACAGCAGATCCAGATGAGCATCCCTAACCCAATTTATTACATGGCTTTCATATTAAAGGCTTAAAATAAAACCTGTGAAAAACATCCAACCTATAGCAACATGTAAGGTAACAGGAAGGCCATAAGCTAACTAAATCATTTACAATATCCAGCTAAAACGTTTAACATTTTACATGAGGACAGCTTAGTATTAACCTTAAAATGTCACTCCAGTAGTGACCGTGTTGTATTAAATGTTATACGTACTGCTTTAGCCTATGGGTAATGCCTAGGATAATGGGTTTAAATTATCAATATTTTGCTAAAGTTATGTGCAAATGTTTGAATAAGCCAAACAGAATTTTAAAAAATCCACTGGATTTATAAATGTAATGGAAACAATCTCACTCAATCCCCCATTCTCTATACCACTTCTCCAAAAAAGCTAACAAACAAACAAAAAGAATTTCTCGTGAGCAGAAGTGTCTAAACTAGACGTGTCAGGATTTAGTCAAGGCACCAAAAAGGTCACATACTGTATGAAACGAAATCCAAGAGAGTATGCAGTGAGGACATTGCTACATCACGAGTACAATAAAAAGTAACAATACAATTTGTTATTTAGATTCAGTGGATGCCTAAATTTTCCCCATTAATGCCAGAAACCTTTGCTGTGCAGATGCATGATGAGGCGCCGGCATGCAGTAACTCCAAGTTAGAGCTGGAGAAGGAAAACATCCCAGAACATGCCAAATGATGATACACAGCACACTAGGGAGTAAACGTTGAGATATATGTAGGTTGAGGCATAGCCTTTTATGTCTCAGTCACTTATATCTCTATTGAAAAGGTATCAGGTAGCAAGAAATCCAAGCCTGGATAAAATTTGGACACACACAGGAATGGTACTGGATATTTTGTTTCCAAAGTTTTGAACAACATTAGAATTAGATATCATGGCAAATGGATGCAATTTATAAGCCAGCTCTCTTCATACAAAAAAGTAGTCTGTTCCTATTTAATATAGCTGTTCCTTCCCACGTTTACCATATGCTAACTTTTCCAGGAAAATCGATATTGCTATTAGTACAGCCTCAGATTCGGTGTACCATACTGTATGGGAGACTTTTAAGGTTTCATTCATTCACACTTTCCCCCTTCTAGATTAATCACAAGTAACACCAGTCATGAACAGAAGTAAAATACAGATATGTGATCAGTTACCTGGTTAAATGATAAGTGGCCTTTTCGACTCTTCCACAGACTGGTTGGGTGGATGTTCTGGAAAACGGTAGACAGTGGCCGACTGGAGCTTTCCACTAGCACAGCTGCATCACCTTCAGAATACACACAGTTGGGTAAAAAATACAGTATATCCATTTAGATTTTTATTGTTTAGTCAACTTTAAGGCAGTCATTTTACTTTGAAAACAGGATGAACAGCCATCAGCTAAGCATTTGAGATCCTACTACACCAACACTATTAAACCCTGACAAGCCATTGTTTATGAACATGTTATGGTTTAATGACTAAAAAATATTTTTTTAAATCACCAGTGCACACAGGAACCTACCATTCTTGCAAAGCTCACTGTAGCACTTATTACACACTTTGGCCCGTCTGTTTTTCATGTATTTCAGGGGAACTTTGTTCCTGCAGCAGTCTCTGCACACAACCTGTTACCAAAGCGATGTAAAAATCAATACATTGATAAATAAATCTATTTGGTTAACTATGTCATAGAGGTGAGTTAACTTTTGTGTTGGTACTTGCCTTGCCACATGCATGACAATGATGCCTCCTGTGTGTTAGGCTGAAATGGACAGGACAGTTCATACACACTGCTACCTGGGAAACGGAGACCAGTGGTGGAGCATTGTCCCCGAGACATACCCCCGACTTCTCCCCAACCTGATTAAGAAAGCAGCTGTCAGAAATCTAGTCTCATTAAATCAATGTTAATAGCTTTTGATTATGTATACCAAAGAACGAATGTACGAAATGTGTGTTAAACAAATATAAGCTTGCAATAACTTATTTCATTTCCCATAGAAAAACTGGTAAACTGTAATCAAATATAAAACTTCAGTAACCAAGAGGACAAAAAGTGTTCCTACTTTGAAAAACATTAAATAAATTCCTAAGTTATAAATCTATTTAATTTGCTTGTTTTAACAATTTGGTTTGTCGCAAAATGTTTGTAATGTTGTATTTTAGATTAACTTTTATTACTGATTAACTTTATAAACTCTCAGTTCTGTCCTTCTACTGGCTGTTTGTATTCTCCTAGAGTACAGCACAATATATCATTTGTTAATCATTATCACATGTTTTTTTGGGCTAAAATTCTTCCCCTATGATGTGAAAAGAAATCATTGCCAGTTATCACAAACGTTTGATTGCAGTCGTTGCTGCCAAGGATAGCACAATAATTTATTGGGTTTAGCAGGCAATTCATTTTTGACATAGGACCAGGTAGGTTTAAACCTAAACTCTTTTTTCCCGCAAATAAATGAAATCATCATTTGAAAACTGTATTTTGCATTTACTTGGGTTATATTTGTGTAATATAAAATCTTTTTTTGAAGATATCAGTCATTTAAGTCACTTAAATATGCAGAAAATGTTTTTTTTATTTAAAACAGGAAGGGGCAAATACTTTCAAGGCACTTTAGTTTTACCATATGTATCTCTATTTCAGTGTGAACTCATTCACTCACTTATCGTTTATACCACTTAGTCCTGTATGGGATAGCCTGTAACCTATACCGGGAGACTTAGGGCATGAGGCGGGGTACACCTTGGAGGGTGCCAATCCATCGAAGGGCACACACATACACACACTCACACACTCATTCACACACTACAGTCAATTTGGGAATGCCAATCAGTAGTAGGTGTTTCGCCTGCCATGAGGAAGGTCCGGGTTTGATTTCCATCCAGTGCCCAAACCTCAGCCACTGGATGCAATGGCGGTCCCAAGCCTGGATAAAATGGGAGGGTTGCATCATGTAGGGCATCTGACGTAAAACCTGTGCCAAGCTTGTGAGTGCGGACCGGATGGTCGACTGTTGCGACCCCTTGCCGAAAGCAGCCGAAAGACCAACAACAATTAGACTAATCTGCATGTCTTTTGACTGTGGGTGGAAACCCGGAGGAAACCCACCATGCACAGGGAGAACATCCAAACTCCATGTACGCAGAGACAGGAATCGAACTGGACCCTGGAGGTGCAAGATGACAGTGCTAACCATCAAGTCACCGTGCCACCTTCAATGTGAACTATAATCACAATATGCTCTCAGTCTTATAATGATCCTCTTCTAGCCTACTTGTTCATGGGTTATTGCAGTTTGGTTTGAACTCATTCAAGTCATCCATTAAATAAATGACCAACTACAGTATAAGAACTCTGTATTTTGATCATAGTGGGTTGTGATTTCCACTACACAACTAAAACAAACCACAAACCCTCTGGCTATGTTTAACAGACCATTTAGTATCTCCAGACCGTACTTGACCCTACTAAATGAATATTAGTAAGAACAAAATCTGTCATTGTTGTTTCATTTATGCTTTCAAAAGCCTGCACAGTAGCTGCTAATGAGTGAGTGTGACTTTTCCCATACTTTATTCAATGAGCCATCACCACCACCACAGCACATTCAAGGAACCACAACACTAGTATGTTTAACAAATGATGTTCTGCATTTCTGCCTGTGGTCAGGTATCATATACACCTCTGTGGTAAAGAAGGCAAATCAGATCACATTCAGATCCCTTATCTCAATAGCTGCTGAATATAATTCACGACAGAGTGTGCGAAGAGTTAGTGTTTTAATGGCAGGAGTGATAAAGGCCCTTTCGCACATCCAGCCAACAGAGAACAGAGTAGCTAAGTGCTAATTGGCAAAATCTTGGCCAACACAAGCTTTTTCGTTTTCTACAACAGCCATCTGTCATGACACCTGTGGGGATTCTGCTTTTGGAAAACATTGCAGTTAATATACCAACTTTCTTGGATAGAAAGAATCTTTTTTTTGTTATAGCTTTGAAATAAACTCAGAATGTTTAGTGATGTTTTGCATGTTTAGTGCTGAACGTCTAACAAACTATCATTTAACTAGCCTCTATCAACAGGAATTGTATCCTTTGCATGTCAATGTAATAATATAGACCTCATTAACTATCAAATAAAATTTACACACCGACAAATCCTGCTTCATATATTAATTGTGTAAAATAATAGTCTGACTACTGTATATATTGGAAGCTATGGAACTGTATAGGTTTTTGTATTGTTCCTGCACTCATCACATACCATCAACACATTTAGAGTAGTTGCTCAGCACATGGTTACACACCAATCTCTTAAATTACTGGTCATGATAAAGCTTGGGAAAAAAAAATGTAAAGACAGAAAAAATATCACTGTATAACTAATCCGAAGCAATAAAAAAGACAACACATTTTCATTGTGTTTATGTTTTTTTTTTTTTACTGACAAGTGCTTGATCATTTGCTTATCCCTCAAGGCAGTTGTATGGTTTGAGTCACTGGTGTAATGGAATGTAATTATGACAATTAATATTTTAATTGACTTAAAGTAATTGCACCCCACTAAGACAAAATGTTGGTTATTGCTTAATGTATCGAAATACATTGACAATATCCAAATACAGGACCACCCAAATTCATTATACACGAAAAAAATTAACACTTTGTTTTCCAATTTTTTCATCAATAATTTATCTACTCTTGGTCCTGCACATTTTCTTTTCCCTGCTCTGGCATACCCACTACATTAAAAAAAAAGTTAATTGAATAAATTATTAAATCAGGTGTGCTGGGAACTGAGAAAACACAAAAATGCGGAGAATGATTGCATGGCACCAGGGGTGACAAATCTTATCCAAAAAGGGCTGGTGTGGGTGTAGGCTTGCATTCCAGTCAAGCAGAAGCCACATCTGATTCCACCGGTTTAATTAATCATTCAAGTCTTTTAATAGGCTCTCAGGTGTGGCATCTGCTTGGTTGGAATGCAAAACACCGGCCCTTTCTCGATAAGATTTGTCACCGTAGCTCTATGTGACTTGCACATTTAGTGTTTTCTCTGATTTAAGAAATCAGACGATTAACAGTCTTTTTTAAATTGAGTTGTGTGTAACAGAGCAGGGAAAACATTCAAAGTTGCAGGGCAGATGGTCCTGCAACCGAGTTAAGGGTCCGGTTGAAATATTTATAAGACTACCTGTTTTTGAGCCTTTGAGCCTTGAGAATTTTGGGGATTAAAGCTATTTAAATTAACAGTCAAGCTGGTTAACATCTACAAAAACTTAAAAACCCGTATAATAAATTTGATAATGATGGTTTTGATATCCATCACTGCCACTGAATATAACTAAACAATTTTATTAAGATTCATATGTGCACAATTAAATTATGAAGGTTAAGTAGTCTAAGTATTTTACCTCAAAACAGCCAGAGGGTGCTATCAGTAATGAGCCGAGGTCAGAAACTGTCCGATTCAGTGTCACAAACCAATCATCCCTCTCAATAGACGAGCTGCAAACAAATAGGAAACATACATAAAACGTGTGTATGCATATGTGAGAGAGAGAGAGAGAGAGATAATACAGTATGTGTGTGTGTTTTACCTTGCTAACAAAGTGATACTAATGTCTTTCACTTCAATCTTTAAGGCATTCTCAGTATTTTCAACCAAATGTCTAGTAACCTGAGAGAGATACAAAAAGAGGAAATGACCAAATAGGAAGGCTGCAAGTAGCACAACTGAAGCAACGTAAAGCTGTTATTTAATAAGAACTGTGTACAGTATATTACCTCCATCCCTGTCAGAGCTAAAGTGTTAATGAGTCTGTATTTGCCATCTTGTTGGGGGTACGTATACAGCATTATATCACTCATCTGCAATATAAATCATGAAACAGAGAAGTAAAAATATTAGCATACAGTGTATTTTAGAGAAAACCAGAGGTGGAAAGTAACGGATTACATTTACTCGAGTTACTGTAATTGAGTAGTTTTTTTTTGTGTACTTTTATTTTAAAAGTAGTTTTTAAAATCTGTAATTTAACTTTTACTTAAGTTTGAAGTATTGTAATTCGCTACATTTTAAATCATATGCGCTACTGAGTAAAACAAATGAATGAAAATGCAAAAAAATATTATGCTTTGTATAAATGCTTCGTTGCGCTCGCATGTGTGTAACGTCTCCTGGTCGCGCGCCGCTCCAAACTCCACTCCGGGTTTTCTCACTGTTCCCACATCGGCATCTACCTGACCTTCGACACAGTCGCTTCCGCCCTGTGAGTGACGTCATCAACAAGCGCGACCGCATATAAACCGGAGAGAGACGCGGGAAAGAGGAAAGAGGAAAAGTGATTTTCCCGTTTTGATGTTTGGTTGTGACTTTTTGCCTCCCATTGACTTTGATTATTGCTTTGGTTGGTCTTTGTATATATTTGTAGATAATTTCACGGTATGTTTGTGCACTCACCAGTAGTAGGGGCATGGCTGCCATTTATTTTGGGAAGAGGGAATTTATTCACTGTTTTTGGTTTAGGGAGTCAGGGAAGGTACCTGTATTTTTGTTTGTGCTGTAATCTAGCTACTAAATATAAATACCGTTTAGTTTATTATTTTGGCCTGGGTCCACTGTGAATCTGATCCTCCTCCTGTTGTGTGTGTGTGTGTAAAGCAATACAAACCTCATTATTTCATCAGTTAATGACTGGATCTAGTTCTTTCTGCCATATGCCACCATTTCCATACAGTTTAAAATAGAACCCTGAACCATTCTTTTGCTGTACGGCTGAACTCTAGACTGGGATGTAACGCCATATTTAAGTGACCTCTTTGATTTTCAAGCTCAAGAAAGACAACAGCTTTATTATGCAAAGGTGTTACTTCAGTTAAAAACAACTAGTTGGAGATTTATATCTGCTCATCTTTTTTGAACTACGCTAGAATGCCTCATTCCACCCCCGCTGTTAAAAAAAAAAAAAAAAAAGTTACTCAGTGACGTTTACTCTGAGTAAATTTTTTGAGTTACTTTTACAGTACTTGAGTAGATCTTTACTTGTACTTCAATAAAATTTCACTCAAATAACAGTACTTTTACTTGAGTACAAAATTTTAGTACTCTTTCCACCTCTGGAGAAAACAAATATATAACTGAAGGTACTGTAACTGTTTAATGTTCAGTTTGGACCTGTATTGTACAGTTTTAACCACAAGAGGGCAAGAAAAGTGGTGCATTCACTACAAAGTGGTTCTCTTCTAAATCCCAGATGTAAAGTGGTTAATTTATTATATAAATGTCACAAAGCATTATATAATATTATATAATTATATATAATAAGCATATTATACACACATGCTTGCATATATCTTCACCCAGATCACTTTTTGCAATTTCATAGACAGCGCTCATGTGATGCTGCTGCCCACATGTACAGTTACATTTACTGTAGGTGTAACCCTGCTGCATCACTGTCTGTCACCATGTAAAGGATACTGTATTTCTGACTCATGATCTCCACTTGTCTCCTCATTTTGTTTTATTTCCATTGACACACACTTTGTGGGTGTGTAGGTTAGTAATGTCAAGCTGTGTACTGTATTTTAGATCCCGGCCTTTATTCTATTACAATCAGTGTTGATAAGAAAAAAAATTGAAGTTAAATGAATCACAATAACCATTAAATGAGCTCACTCAGTCATCTCTGTCCAGAGCTTACGAAAATAAACATCTTTAAGTGAGCAGTGATGTCACCTCACCGCTCTACATCCCCTGGTTCTATCCTGGCCTTGGATTACTGTGTGGAGTTTCATATATCCATGTGAATTTTATCTGTATTCTCCGATTTCCTCCCACCTCCCCAAAAAATTGTCAGTAAATACCTACTCTAAATTGAACCTAAATGTGAATGAGTGTGTGAATATGTTTGTATGTGCATGGTCTTCCATCCAGCATGTTTCAGATCTACTGCAACGCTGACCAGAATGACGTTGTTACTGAAGATGAACGAACGGATTAAAGAATTTATAAAATGAATGACTTCATCCAGTCAAAACTTATGAATGGTCATTGACTATCTTTGCCATACACCGATTAAATACAAGCATAAAGATTATGTTAGGTACAAATTAACCAAATGTGTTATTTTCCAAATTTTCCATCGTGCATCATAAATGGGTGTATCTCTCTTTCTCACAAACAACATACAGTTCTGAGGGAAAAAAACATCCTGCCAGGAAATCCAACGCTAAAAAAACAAGGACATCACCATGTGGGGGTGTGGGAAAATCAGAGCGACAGACAATAGGGCTGCATAAAAAATCCTTTGTTGACAAATAGGTTCTGTCATTGGGGACTGAAATAGCAAAGGGACGTAAAGGATTTAGCACAAACCACTAATAAATAACATGACATACCAAGAATAGGTGACGTGGCTGTTTGCACTTCCTGCTGACCTTCATCAGGGTTCCCTCTTTCACAAACACCTAAACACACAGGGGTTGCGATCATTAATAAAAGTTCATCCAGTTAGGTAGTACTCTGTATGAAGTTGTTATGATTTCTCACCCTTCCAGGCTGAAGCAGATTCTTTAATCCCTGAACGCTGTGCTCGATATTGACCAGACGCAGAACATCTGCCTGAGACAACACAAAGCACTCTCCCATTTACACACATTCTTGGCCTGATTTTGTGCCATATACTCTACCTGAGTGTTGCTACAGTATGTGTAATAAATTGAACACAAGTTTTCAAAATGCTTTCTGAACCCTTTTCTTTATTTCTTTATTTCTTTATTTATGTTTTAAATAAATGCTGTTACTCCCCAATTCAGTCAAATTTTTCCTTTTTTTTACATTGCTCCATTGATTTTTCTATTTTTTCCACCATATCATTTTCATTGTACATCATAACAGTATATCATTGCCAAACAGCACACAAACACACACTTACTCCATTCTTGAGGCTGGCCTTTGCTTTATCAGCTATGTCCGAGACCATCACCAAAGCAGCTGAGACAGAGCATTAAAAAAACAGCGAAATCAAACACGATTAGATTTCAACATGTATCGTGAACAACAGATAGGGATAGAATTATGGGCAACCTTCCGGGTTCAAATGCTACATCTGAGTGAAACTGAGGAGCGGGGTATTTCAATACTCTTATTCAATCAATCACACAGAAACTAGGAGATAAGAGGCCAACGACCTTCACATTGCTGAGTTAAAGGAGAAATTGAATAGGGACAGCAGACACATAGTAACAGACCTTTTTTTTTTTTTTCAATTGATAGATATCCAAAACACAGAGGTATGTTTAGTAACACAAAATATTTTACAAATGCATGGATCCATTTTTTTTTTCTTTGCAAAAAATTCCATGTAATACTGAGTCTATGGATATAGACATAATAAAGGCTGTGTATTTGTTCCTGCTGCCTACCTTGTGTATCCTCATACTCCCTGGAGAGTTGTGAGAAATTATTTTTGTAATCTAGTGAAGATAAATGGAGAGGTGTGTCAAAAGCACTGACAAAGAACAGACACATTATATATTAAACAATACACTATATATGGTATTCATTTTGAGGCAAAGCAAAGGTTGGCCTCACAATGAAAGAGGAAACCAAAGCAATTGTTACATTGGTGTAAAGAACAGTTGTGATATAATAGGTCTTGTGTAGCCTTGGCTTGCCTGCTGTTAGTCAGTTTGAGTTTAACTGGTGTGGAATGTGTGTAATGACTAACACATATTTGGACAAACAGAGCTGCTAAGTTTAATATGTTACCTGTTAGAAGCATACGGTATTGCAGGACTCGGACTATAACTTCTAGCAGCTGCTGTTTGAGAACACTGATGTCCAGCTGCTGAGAGACAGAGACACTGAGCTGCTGAAAGTTATATGTAAAGGCACTCTTAAATGCACAATGAATCCAGAATGAAGTTTTTTGGTCCTCTTTCAAATAATTTATTATGGCAGGTATTTTTCAATGTATTTGATTACAATTTAATTTGAATCAATTCTACTTAATTCAGTTCAGTTAAATTACATTTTGTGCATTCCAAGATAAATAACAACAGACCTTGTCAAAAAAAGAAGAAGATAGAAATCTAGATATGGAAAAAAAAATTCCTGAAATATCCATCCATGCATCTGTCTAGGAACCTCCGTTGTCCAACTAGGGACCGTGGAGGCCAATGGTCACCGCTGTATTTACAGGGTAGGATTTCCGAGTAACATTTACATGCAATTTTGTAACACCAATTAGCCTAATCTGCATGTCTTTGGGACTATGGAAAGAAACTGGAGAACCCAGAGAAAACCCACCAAGCACAAGGAGAACATGCAAACTCCAAGTACACAGACCCAATGGGAATTGAATCCAGGACCTGGAGGTGCAAGGCGACAGTGCTAAAAACTAAGCCATTGTGCCGCCCCCTGAAATATCACTAGGAAGAAATCCTGAGAAGAACCAGACTCAAAATAAACATAGATAGTGGGAATGTAAACGTATATTTTAAACATTTTTTGTAAGATTCAAACAGCAATAAGGGTGTTTAGTGTGTACATCATTGCATGATTAAGGATTGTCATAATTACAGCAGCAGCAGGTGCAAGTCTACAGTATCCAAGTGAACTTTGAGTATTTTGTCTAAACTGTATTTGTCTCACTGGCCTCATATAGTAGATAATATAAAGTTGAAAAGCCATGACTTATACATGCTTAGGGAGTCACAGGTTCTTGTAAAACCCTGCAAGTAAAATCCCACTCCAGTTCTTCATATACACATACATATGAGTAGGCCTTAGGTTTGGTAGTGTCTTTTTAAAAGTGCAGGAGAATGCATGTGTGATATCTTACTGTGTTCTCCATCTGCTCCATAGTCCTCACTTTGGAATCATGCTGACTAATAAAGGAAAGGAAAAGTGAAAACTCTTCTTTCTTGGCCAGGAGAATGTCAGCAATGCCTTCTTTCTGATCCCTGAGAAGTAGAAAGTATGTCATCACTTGGGGGGGGGGGGGGGGGGGGGACATGTAATGAGACATGTACTGTAGGTGTGTGTGTGACTTGAGTGTCTCACCACTCTTTAATGCGGCTTTCCAGTTGATTGTGGAGGTCTTGGTGGAATGAACAAATTGCAGGTAAATCACTCCAAAGCTTTGTCATCTGCTCATCTGCACCTAAAGTCTGTAGTTTGAAGGACACTGTTTAGCTGTGTACATTCGGTGGAATCCCAATAGGCATATTATTTGTTATGAATTTGGAAGAAAATGGTCAAGATGGTGCTGCAATCACTGATGCAATAACTATAAGTATATAATATGTATACTGTATATATTTAGGTATACATACCTCATTTAAAAGCTGTAATGTCTTTACATGCCTTAAAAAGAGAAATAAAGATATAATACAAGGTACAGTTTCATTCGTTTCAAGCACAAACAGATTAAGTTAAAGTGGCAACAGAAAAATCGGTCAAAAAAGATAAGCTGAATAATATATCTGAGTCTGAAATTTGTGTTTGGACAGCTTCTTTACTTGAGGAAATGTGTTTAGAGTGGCATAAATTTAACGATAGTTTGCATATGCCTCAGTATGTTAGTAAGTTACCTTACATTTATTTCATTATGACTCAGTGACAACACTATCGTCTGCTTCTTTTTATTGCATTATTCACATCTTCTGTGTTACCAATGAAGGCTGAATTTATAATTCAGTCCAAAAAAATTAACAATTTCACTAATTCTTAAATGTTCTGTAAACAATGATAACTGCAGCTGTTCTCAGTCCCCACAACCCTGTCATGCCATGAGGGTAGCCTTCACAGGACTGGCCATTTTCTTCTCTATAATCCATTTTTTCCTAAATCCACTCTTCCCATGTACCGCTATGTTTTTTTTTTCACTTCTTCCAAAAGTGCTGCTGTTCCTATGTTTACTTGTTGAACTTACTGTGTCTCGCTGTCCAGCAGCTCTTTCACAAGGTAAAATACTCTAGAACAGTTGACAGTCTGAAATCAGAGAAAAAGAGCACTAGTTAAAATTGACATATATAGACTCAGACTCTACATATAGGCCCCTATGCAGGACTTACCAGTCGTTCAGATGCTTTTTTCTCCTCCTCTTTTGTACACACTACACCTACAGATACACTCACTGATCCATCTGACCTCACCATTGGAGAGCAGATTGTATAAGCACTGAAAAATAGAACAGACAGGTAACTCAGACATACAGAGAGCATAATGTATTTTAATTTTAAGTACATGCACACAAATTCAATGGCTTGGTAGATCTTGACACTTAGACCTTGACATTTCCTTCCATTTTCTCCTCAGTTCCCACCAACCAGCTAGTTTGCTTCCCCCAACTATGTGAAACCTGTCCATTACATCTTATTCTGTATCACAGGGCAGCATAACACACTCAGAGGAAATTGATACTACTCTCTTCCAAATACAGTACACAGCTTACATATTATTCGCTTGTGTGATTGACCTGGGATAGAGGATATGCCATCCACACCCACCCACCACCCAGAGAGCACAGCAATCTTGTTCACTTGCCATCATTTCCACCCAGTATGCCATCCCTGCCACCCAAGGAGCATGGCTACTTTTGCTGCCTTGGCTCCCAGCCACAGATGGCTGTGGAAATGTTGGGATTCTCTCACTGATATGGTGATTGCTTTTCTGGTGCTCTACTCTGGAACCCATTTCCAATTCCCTCATTAGTTTTTCATAAAATTTTAACAAAAATAATTTTCATGTAAAAAGGTCAAATATAGATATGTACCTCTCTGTCTCCTGCTCATTTGCTGGGCTTATGCTCTGAAATCCTGACAGACTGCTCATATCCACATAGCCATCGGTGTCATTGGCTGAACTCTGGTTTCGTTGATTCTGATTGGAGGGAGATAAGAGGCGAACCTGCACATTTTCATAATGGGGATTTGTGCTTAAAACGTTCTCATAAATTGATGAGTCCACGTTAGGGGAAGAGAAAGAGCGAGGTTTGGAAAGTGGGAAGGGTTGTACAAAAAGGGAATTGAGTAAGTCATCTGACATATCCCATGAGTTGGGACTAGTTGACCCAAAATTGTTATTCACAGGTGTGCTAATTCCTTGCCTGTGGATGTTCTTGTGTAATCGAAGAGAAGCTGGGGATGATGGTACTGAGCTGTCATGTCCCCTGTGAAGCTCAGGACTTTCTGTACACTGCCTTATTAAGTTTAACCTCCGGCAAGATCCCTGTGGACTTGATTCCGAAGAGGACCTAGATGACACTGAGCGGCTATCTGTCCTTCTCTCAGTTTTCCTCAGAAACCGTAATGGTAAGAAGTAACGTTTAAGGCCAAAGTCAAGTTTCCTACTGCAGGCAGTCACATCACTTTGCAGAGCAGGTGTACTCTTCCGTATTGGTCGTCTTGTGATGGAAGACAGCTCAAAGGGAGGTGGTATTTCCACAACAGGGGGGCAAGGACCTCCTGGTGAGAGACACCCTAGTGAACCAGTCAAAGCAGGCAAACTATCTCCAAGGTAATTGTGCCGTGTGTAGTATGACTGTGGGTGTAGCATTAAACGTCCTTTTCCGGATATTGTGGGACTCAGTGGATCCAGTCTGGGAGTTTCTACGGATATGGATCGTGTCATAAAATACTTCCTGCTCTGCAAAAAGTCTTTGGTTTGAAAGTTTGGCTCAGTTTCTTCATAGACATGTTCTTCTAACATCTTTGCCAAAAATGGCTTACCACATAGAATGTCTGCCTTTTCTTCCTCTTGTCCAACAAGATGCTCCTCTTCCATAAGCTGTGACTTTTGCTCTTCAGGTTGCATAAAAACAATAGAAGACACACTTGGTATAGAAGTTTTATTGCAGTCACCTGCTTTGAACTCATATGGTACAGCGTGTACAGTTTCTGCCCCATCCTGAGTTTTTTCATGATTTTGCCTGGTCTCGTATTTTTCCATTTCATCTGAAGTCACCTCAGACTCAGATGAGCAGAATGAAGTGACGCATTGATCAGAAACCTCAGACAATATTTCAGCTTCCCTCTCAGGTTTTGGATAAACTGTTGGATCTGAATGGGAATGTCTGCAAAATGAAAGGTTTTCCTTTTGGTCCTGTTCCTCTACCACATCACTGCCCTCTTCCCCAAACGTAGATAAAGATCCACTCAAGTTCTCGGAGTCCTCTTCCACAGGCAGCATTACTGTATCTCCACAGTCACCCACATCTTCGACTCCTGACTTCCAAGAGGGTTCAATATGTTCTAAAAGATCACACTCTGAAAAGCCATCAGCATCCGCCAATGCCTCACCTGCATCACACACCTCTGGGAACATACTGATTATGTCAGTTCGTTCTGGCGTCAAATCATCTGCGTTAAGTCCATTTATGTAAGAATTATTTTGATAAAATCCTTTTAAAAACTTTTGATCAGTGAGCATCTCATGAGTATATGTTTTGTCAGACAGCATTACCGCTGTCTGAGATTTGTTTTGCTTTATTCCATCTTTGTGCACTATTTGCTTATGAAACAAGTATTTAGACGAGAGTCTGGAATCAACATGTGTCACATGTGATCTTTTGTTACCATTTACACCCACTTCCTTCCCTTCCTCTTCCATATGTAGCTGGCCCTTCACTCCTTGTATTTCCTCCTCTGCTTTACTGCAGGACTCAGAGAGGAGCTTCAATAAGTTTTGTCCTTCAGTTAAATTAAATCCCTTAATATCTTCTAAACCCACTTGCCAATCTAACTCATTCCCTTGTGCCAGCTCCTCCCCACAGCCCAACTCGTCTCCCTGTTCTAATATGCTGTCTTGTTCTTCTTGATCTCCTTGTACACACTCCTCCCATTGCATAGAACCCTCTTTACATTTAATGTCCGTCCTTGGTTTTTGCTCCTGCCTTTGTTCCATGTCCTCTGTAAATTGTGATTCTTCCCATTGTGTCTGTACCTCCTTCCTATGGTTTTTCCGTAGGTGCTGTTCTGACTTAGCAGGCCTTAGGTTCTGTTTAATGTGTCTCTTCAGGTAATTATTTAAACCATGCCCCTGTGTTGGGTTTGCTTTTCCTTTGGAGAAAATAGATGGTTTATATCCCTGATTCTGGGAGCTCTTTCCAGGCACTGGGTGACCAGATTGCCCATTAGGAAGACATCGAGCTTGGATCTGGGATTTGGGATTCATGTAACGCCCCCGTAATTCTGAAACATACAGGAAAGTTTGGTCACATGTTGGTTATAATTTATGATGTTCTAGGGAACAAAATCTGTCAATTCGGTTTTCATAAAACACATATATGAAATTCATTACAGTAAGTCAAATGTGATACAAATACACTCACAATCACTATTTTTATGCATTACTTATAGCCCTTTAGCCTTTTAAATAAACTTTTCTAGCTGAAGTTATACAGTTCTTTGTTAAATTTTACAGACTACTTTGCAGAAATAGACATCTACGTTACACGTACCATGAAGTTATATGTTCCCATAAAGAGTTTTAGAAAATGTGGCAAATTTGAGAAACATTAGTAAATGAAAACATGTCTGCAGATAGCATAAATCAAAGTTTTTTTTTACGATAAAAGCGTTACCTGCACTCATATTTTCCACATGATTTGATAGTATCCTACTAAAGCTCCAAATTCTTACAAAGGATACAGATGAAACAAATCCGCAGAGATGATGAGAAAAATATAAACAGATTTTTTTTTTTTTTTTTTTTTTTTAAAGAGGGAACAGGTTGAATCCAGCCTTTCTCAGCAGTGCATATGAAGCAGTGGCGTGTGATATAGCGGTGTGAGACTCAGGGAGTGTGATGGGAGGCGCCTGTCTCCCTGAGCTTCCTGAGGAAAGGCCACCAGATAACTGGCAAAAATAGCAAGTTAGAACATGTCTGACTTAATAACAACGCACAACCAAATTGTTTATTTTGTCAGAGCTATCCTTGAAATATTTGATATTTCTTATTGTTGTAGAAATAAAATCAGTGTAGATTTACATTTAGATTTCAGTTCACAGGAAGATAAACAGTAGTTTGAATATACTGTACAGCAATTGCGCCATCTAATAAATTGGGACATTTAAACATTTAAAGGGGAAATTATTTTCTGGCCTAATATGTCAAAGTCAAAAATGTACGTTACTGATCCACAATAGTGGAACTGATTAATAGAAATAACATGACATCATTTATGTGACATCATCTAAGGGGATGTTGTAAGATACAAACAGGAAGATCATCCCAAAAAGCTGGACACAGGAAAAACAGCTTGGAAAGACGGATGGGACTATTTTACTGACAAAGTTATACAACTCCCATTCATCTGGTCTTTTTGTGTACTGCTTGTGATACTCTGCTTTACACCAGAGTATCTGGAGGGAGAAATTAATATTTGGCACCACTTCTGGTTTTGAACAAATGCTGACAAGAAGCACTTTATTAAAAAATAAAGAAATAAAAATGTGCATTGTGTACGTTTATTGTAGATTTTTAAATTCACGTTTTTTTTTTTTTTTTTTTTTTACTTAACGCTGAAACCTGACCCTTGTGTTATTTAAGATTGTTGATATTTTCCCCTATTAAATGCACAGGTAATGCTACCCTTTGACACCAGAGTACCATTCAACTTCTTAAACAAAACAAACAAATTAGCACCATTGTCACAAACATTTCAATACAAATATTTCTTGTGTTTCAGAGTGGAGAACTTTAATATCAAAATAGTTCAGTGTGTGGTTATTCAGTAGTCTTGTCTCAGTATGTCATGTCTTGAGTCAGTTTGCACTCCAATGCTCCAGGACCATCTGACAGAAGGCAGTTGTGGGGAAAAGCCTGTGGTTTAAGTGACTGGGGTCATTTATAATCCTCAGGCACCATCTGGTGTAAATGTCCTGGAGGGGGAGAAGCTCACCTGAGCACCTGCACTCTTTAGGTTTTTACAGTCATACGCAGTGCAACAATCAAACCAGCAATGCTACCAGTTACAATATGCAAGATGCATTGTAGCACTCAGACAAAATCTCTTAGTGTCTCAAGAAGTCATAAGATACTTCTTGTGTGTTTCATATACCGTATCAGTTTCGGCTGAGATCTTTGGTGAATACATCTAAGGAATTCAAAACTTCCCACTGTCTTTACTGCAGCTTTGTTTATAGCCAATTATTAATCTAATCATTACTAATTATTAAGCTAATTCAATATGAAGAAATTTCCAGTGTATTATAACTGCATCTTTTCCCACACCAATACAAGCATGTGTGCATGTTAGTGGTGTATTTTAAACAGCTGGTGGACACAACCTACTGTAAATCTGTAAACAGGAACAGTTACGTCATCCGGTCGTATTCACTCAGCAATACATAATAGACAATAGTGGCCTTATTGTGGTGTCACAATTTTCTTTCCATGTCTGAGCTAATAATGTAGGTTTATTGGTGGCCAGTGGCCAGTATAGTTGAAGTTTATAGACATTTTCTCGTGGTCTACATTAAAAAGGAATTTTGTATTGTGGAAAGTCTGCTAGTTTTTAGTTTGTTAGTATACCCAGTCTCTCTCTCTCTCTCTCTGTCTCTCTGTCCCTCTGACCTTACTATTAACCTCCTAAAACTTGATTATTTTCTTATGTCTATATCTTTTTCTATCTTCTTATATCATCCAACTACATTGCTTATATATCCTTGTGTGCTCCTTATATATAATTCTTTTGCCAAACTTGATTAAGTTAATAATTATTATATGATAATAAAGAGAAACACTGAGGAGAAAATGCAATGTGCACAAGGCCAGGTCTCAGTAGGTTCAAATTCACACTTACACACTTACACTTTCTCTTCTTACATTATGAGATAAAATGGTTTAGATTAAAGAAATGGTCCATGTGCTGTAGATGTTAAAACTCATTGAAAAACTCAGGCAAAAGAAATGGCACAGATGGCATGAGTTTTTATTGTTGTCTTTGGTTGTTTCTATGGCCAAAATAATAATAATAATAATAATAATAATAATAATAATATATTGTCCTATGCTGTGTTACTGACACAGATCTGTGCTGCTTGGTTAAAGCATTAACGGAGGTCTTATCCCTGTACTTATTCTTTGATATCCTGATATCTGGCATTTTTCATTTCAAAGAAGGTGATTCTGATCCTTTTTGCTCCTGTGTGAACACTCCTTCTGTTATACATTAGAAAATGGCTGCTAGGTTTGATTGATATATTAAATAGTTTGATATATTAAAAAGGATGAACAGTACTTATACACCCGTATCCTAAAACCACTGACATAAAATAATCCTCAGTGCACATTTTATGTATGCATGATTCTTATAAAGCATATATTCTTTAAAAAAAAAGTTACATTTGTAACCATCAAGATGATCAAGTTCAACAGCCAGGTTATAACCCTACAAAGATCTCACTATCATCTCAGGACTTTTTTTTTTTTTTGTCTTTGATTTCTGTAAAGCTGTTTTGTGGGATAACTATCTTGTATTTGTAATTTAATCGAATTTCTGCACTCCTGTCCTATGTATAGCATTTAAGGTATCCTTTACAGAGAAATACTGAAATAATGCCATTGTGTCTTTTGTATAATACTTAGATAGTTTTCTTAATTTATGTTGTTAATTTATGTTGTATGTATGTAGCACCTTGGTCCCGGAGGAACGTTGTTTTGTTGCGCTGTGGACTGAACTGTATATGGTTGACAATAAAAGCCTACTTGACTTGACATCAAGTCAAACCAGGACTTTGATGAAATTCTTAGTGAATGAAGAGTAAAAACATTGTATTTAAAAATAAAAATTTCATACTGATCAAAAATCCTGGTTTTATACTTTAATAGTGCATTTATATGAAATGAACATACATCATTTACTTTAATATGATATTTAGCCCTTTGGCCCTTTGACCAGTCACCCTTTATTGGAGTAATGCTAAATCTGGAAGTAGAGAGAAGGATGTGGGAGGAGGGTGTGTGAGTAGCCTACATACAGTAAGTAGTTATGACTATGCCAGCTTATCTTCGTTCACATACCATGGAATGTAAAGATTTAAGTGAAATCACTCTGAGCTGTATCAGGAGCTTTACTGACGTTCTTTCCTTTTAAACCTATGGCCTTTGTACACCAAAGTACCTTCCATATACATCTAATTCACACTCTGAAAAGAATGTACAAGTATCCTACCTTATACTGACTGCTGTAGTCAGAACAAAGAGGGGAAAAAACACCAGAGGCAGGACACTCCACCCTGTGGAGCCAACAGGAAATGTTCAGAGTTAGTATCATCTGTGAGTGTGTGTGTGGCTGGATGGTGATGGGGGCTTAGTGTTTTACTTATCATTAATCTACTGGGTAAACGTATATATGTGGCGTACAATATAAACAGTTTTGTGTGGTGTGTGTGTGTATGCACGCCATCCACATTCTCTGTGCACTTTGAGCATCGGTAGTGGTTGTATTGTGTGAGTATGTGCAAGTATTTTCTCCTTCTATTTAATGTATTTGGCATAAATCCACATTATATCCATGTAAAACTACGCTGATCATATAGTGTGGACCAATTTTTATAATCTTTTTTTAGCTGGATTGAAAAAAAATACAAATTATAAAGATTTAAATATTCTCAATTTCTCCTTAGTTGCTCTGGCCTTTTGGTGAAAAGTAAAAGATGCAAGGCCAGTTTTATTTTGCTTCAGCATATATACATGTATATATTCTAATATTAGACTTTTACATATACATAACTTATTATATGAACCTACACCCAAAAGTAGCCTAAAGTTAACCTTGTAATTTTTTTTTACATCCATTTAGGATTTTCCAATTTGCAGAGCTGTCATACAACAGCAATCAACCAGGAAGAGTACAAAGTAAAAGTAGCCTCACACATCTTTGACATCTTCCAATTCTCAGTTTAATTTTAAAATACATAAATTGTTAATATACCTTCTGGACTATTATTGTTATTATCATTATTACAATCATTATAAGGGCCCAAGCACCATGATATCAGCACACCATCGCTCTGATAATGCTATTTTAATAGTGCTGATGTCATAAATGTTGTCTGGTGCGCCTTGGCGGCGATGGCATGGGTGCTTGGGTGCACTAATCGTTGCGTGCAACTACAGTGGAACCTTGGTTTGAGAGTATAATTCTGGGCTCGTATATTAAAACACTCGTAAATCAAAGCGACAGGTCATTGTTTAAAAGAAGGTTGAAGCAGTGATGTTACCAACACTTACCACAAGAGGGCGTGTAAAGCTAGCAAACGCTGCTGTCCCGAAGTGTTGCTAATATGCACACGTAAGTAGTGCAACTCTGAGAGAAGATGTCGGACAGAAATGTGTTTACAATGTGCTGTTATGTCTGTATTTTGCCGTTCAGCAGTAAAGAGAGAAAAAATATTCATGTCACACCGAGTCTTTATTCAAGTGTGCTACATTTTACCTTTAAAAGAAAAGTTTAAATAAATCCTGTGCAGGCTCTGTGTATGTATGTGTGTGTGTCTGTGTATGTGTGTGAAGCTAAAGTAAGAGGAGAGGGGGAATGAGCCCCTCCCCTCTCCCTATTCTCGTCTTACACAGTAACCTTTCCTCCTCTCTTATTTGAGTTTCACACACACGCACACTAACGTAAACACTGTTTGTCTATCAAACATTTTAAGATGATTAATTCTGATGTATTCTCAAGTATGTTGTACCCTTGCTCAGTGGGTTACCTCCAGGTAATCTGGTACAGCCCGTCCACGGTGTACCCTGTCTCCAGGCTCCCCAGATGAGTGAGAGTGAGAGTGAAAAACACTTGCTCTATTCATTTTTATTAAAAAAGGAATTGTTATAAAATGTCAATTTATATTTTTGTCAGACAGAATAACAAAATGCAATGGCATCTTATCAGATAACTGGAAAAAAAATCTAATACCAAGAAAAATAAAAGCCATACAAACGAATAAATAAATAAACATTTAAAATGATCTTTTTTTCTTATTTTGATTTGCCAGTTTGCACTTCAGTTTGAAAGTTTTCCCTCACGGGATCAATAAATTCCACCTATCTATCTATCTATCTATCTATGAGCACTCTCTGTGGGTGTGATTTTAAATCAGGCAGCGAGATAGACACCTAAAGGTCTTTAAACTGCAGTGTACGCACGCGTGAATGCGCCGGAAGTGTCCCGTTGCCCTCCACTACCCGCCGTCTCTGTGCTGTCAGCAAAGCTGTAGGACAAACTCGTCTTAAATCATGGTGCTTGAGGAGAAAAAGATTATAAACGGAGATCCAGAGGAGGTGAGACCTGATGTTTAACCCTCTGCTTCAAATTAAATGCATATTATAAGAAAACGCTCGCTGAAGCATTTTGGGACACATTATACGGTAGCTTAGCTGTTAGCCAGCAGTGCTATGATGCAGCAGTGTGTTACTCTGGTCACCTTTACTGATAGGGTTCATTAAATCCGAGGAACCTGAGCATCAGTATATTTTTAAAAAACATTATATGACCATATTTTCCACAAAGATATTTTAAAATAGTGATTCTGGACATCAATTAAACTTAATAGGGAAATATTCTATATAAGTATAGTTAATTAATATATTTTTTACAAGCAAGTGATGTTTCATGACCAATACAAGAAGAACAAACTGAACATTCCTGACTACACAATTCTACAATTTCTATAATGTTATAATCTGTATAGTTGGTGCATTTTCCCCTCATAATAATACAGATGCAGAACAGAAAATAATGTTTCTCTAGTCATGGAAACACAAACAAAAGCAATGTCCAGCTGCTTAAACATTTTAGCCAAAAATACATTTTCCACCAAATGCTGTCAATCAGCCAAGAAATAACTCTTAATTCACCAATGCCATAAATATAAATGTAGTTGCTATATACAGTTTGTTAGAAATTGCCACACAAGGTAAATCCCATACTTTATTTTTAAGCTGTTCAAATAATTATTTTGTGCACTGATTTGAAACATATAAGATTTTAAACTCACTTCATTTCCCCATTGATGCATTGTTTCAATACAGGAGGAAGAAGAGGAAGAGGAAGAAGAATTGGTGGTATGTTGGACGTGTTTATTTATGAGACAAGATTTGCCTGAATATAAACTAACAGCTTTGTTTAATTATATATAGTCCAGAAAACAAAAAATAAAAAACACACACAAGGCAAATTTAATCGGTATTGAGAGGCACGTGTTGGTAGCAAAACATCTGTTATTCTTAACATTTCTGTTGGCCCTTTGCTCCCCAACCTTTCTGAACACGATTATAGTGTTGCAGAGAAAGAAACCTACAACACCACATTACCTTGGTAGATTTTGGAAGGCAGCCATGTGATCTAGCAAATGCCCGATTATAATAAACAGTAGTACGGTGACTGTAACCTGATTCATTAAGTAGAATGTTCTATATGTTACCGAATTCAGGTGTTGGTACTGTATTTTATTTGACATTATTGACAATATACACTCATCAGCCATAATATTAAAATGCAAAACATTTAAGTGCGATATTATGTAGGTTTTCAATGTGCCACTGGGGCAGTTCTGGCCCCTTAAGGCATGACTCCACAAGACTTATGGGGGTGTGCTGTGGCATCAGGACATTAGTAGTGGATCCTGCAGGTTGTGAGCCCCCATGGATTGGACTTTGTTTGTCTGGCCTATTTCATGGATGCTTAATCGAATTGAGATCTGAGGAATTTAAAGGCCGAATCAACAATCTTGACACCTTTGCCTGCGAAGCCCCAGACAGGAAGCAGGTAGTGATCGAACGGAACACCTATCATAGCCAGCATTGACTCAGCACAGGCATAGATGAGTCTTTGGTTGCTCATGATACTGTCAACAGTTTACTGTTATACAATTGATGGTGTTGTTCAGTTCACATGCAGGTGGTGTTACCTGTCGGGGTTGATCGAAGTATAGAAATACTACAAACACAACCAGCTTGATGTTTAATTTCTTTAATATTTTGTGTTCTGTGCTGTTTGGGAATGTAGGATCCATTAGAGACAATCAGGCAGAAATGTGAGGAGACAGAGCACTGCGTGCACACCCATGAGAAACTTGAGATGTGTGAGACAAGGGTGGGCTCACGGTCAACTGACGAGGAGTGTACTGAGGAGCTTTTCGATTTCCTGCACGCCCGAGATCACTGCGTGAGTAACAGTCCTTTAATTCTGGTTATTTTTTTCCAGCACAGAGGGATACTTTTTTTTTTTTTTGTTGCTATTATTATGAGCACAATAATTTTCCCATTTATGTAGGGATATTAATATCAGTGCTGACTATTAAATAGGTCAGAGTGCTCCTGCTTCTAGTTTCCTTCCAGTTTTCTTTTTAAAGTAGCCATAAATGCTCCACACCAGGTCAATTCTACACAAACTATTAGTTTTTTTTTGTATAGATACAAATCTATCCATTTATAGAAGAAATGCATACAGTGACAAAAGAAGCTTTCAGAATGTAAATAAGTCTGGTACATTGCTGTTTAATAATAATAACAATAATAATTAATTTATTATAATATTTATAAATATAATTTCCCTTAGCATCAGCTCTGACAGGAGTGTAGGCTGCATGGCAAATCACATCTTTGTCAGTGCACTTCTTTTAATATTTTATAATCGCTATAGTAACAGCATACACAGGAACTTGTGCACACCAGTCCTGCTGTAAAGAGCAGTAAAATATTTGAATGGTCCAAATGTTTTAAAGAAGCCGTACATCCGTGAATGATGATCCTGGCTGTGGTGGCTTGGAGCCCACTGCAGTCGTTCCTATGAACATTTAGCAAGTTGAACACCTGATTCTTGAAAATTTACACCAACTTAATGTAAGAGATGCATCCATTTGTCAAGAGTTCCCAGAATCACTGAATGATTTGCAGAATAACAATAACTGAAATGTGTTCTGTTATTCTACACAATCAAAAACCTTGGTTTGACATGAATGCCCTCTCGTATAACAGTGAACGCCAAAGCATTTTAATATTCACTTACTTATTTACTTGTCAATGTCTTTGGGCAGCAAGCTATGATTGTGTCAGTATTAAATCTAGATTATGTAGTTAGACTTTTCTGGTATCTGATTGGGTTGTGTGAGTGAAGCAAATATCCAGATGAGCTGAAAAAAATTTATTTGTACGTGTGTGCGCGCGAGGTTCGGACAGGCATGGTGCATAATAGAACTTGGAAACTTGCTTAGAGATTATATTAGTATTGTATACATTTTCAAGATCTTGTGATCCACTGTAAACTGTTACATGCAGGAAACCAGTGCTTTATTGTAATCACTAGTATTAGTACTATTGGTAATTTATGTTCTTTCTTTCTCCAGGTGGCCCACAAGCTCTTCCAGTCACTCAAATAAAGCTCCTCAGATGCTCATCAGTGCTCTGTCATGGCTGTTGTGTCAGTACCACTAATAAAGTTATTTATAGGCAGTGAGGTGGTTACTGACATTTCTTTCCTGACTGAGTTACCATAATGTACCGAACAGTGTGTGTGATCTGCTCATGATCATTTATGAATAAAATATCAGTGTACATCTCTGAATTAAAGATGATAAAGATGATCATGTGCATTGATAAGACTATTGGAGAAGAATGTGTTGCCACATCTTTGGTGTTTTACTTGATTTTGCTTCATTTAGAACCTAATCCATAATGAGTATCTGCTATTGTCATTCAGACAATAATTTTACATGCACATGAAGCCTATGAAAGGCTACAACAGGTAGCAATGCAGCCTCACATGCACATGTTTTTCTTGTGTTTTTATGGGTTTCCTCCAGGCTCACAAAACCTGCCAGTAAGTAGATTGGAGACTGTACAATGCCCCTAGATGTGTGTGTTAATGCTGTCCAGGTGAAGCCTAATTTAGGTGTGAGGCTTCCCAGTTAATAGTGTTACCAAATGGTTAATTTCATGAAACTTCATTGAATGGCGCGTTGTACTGCCATCTAGTGGACACATTTTATGTAGCAACTAGCTCGTCACATCACAAGCGGCACAATTAATATGTACACATTGCTGCACTGTTCAGTGAAATGTTTATGCACGTAACCAACATCTCTGAATTTTTAAAAATAACCGGAAAGTGCACGAGCATTTAATTAAGCGCCGAACGAGTTGGACACGTGATTCCGGCAAACGCGAGGCTTCGTTAGTTATTGTCCAGGTGACTCTCAGGGAACCGACACGCCTCGAAGCCGAGGCTTTGTTTGGACACGCCCCTTCTGCTCGATATAAGCTTGAGAGCTTTTGTCATAGTAACATCACTATGTGTGGTGCGCGCGTGCATGATACTGGTGTAAAATGCACTGGAGACTGACAGACTGTAGTCCCCAGAGTGAACCCTGGCCCCACCACAACCCTGACCAGAGAACGTTACTTAAGGTGAATTAATGAATGGTTGTAAGCATTCTGCTTGAAAATACTACAAAATCAAGTGATCAATTCATAGCCTTTGTGTTGTATCTAACTTTATAACCACAGTTTTTACTAAAATACCAAGATTTTATGGAAAATTGTAAACATTGCCTTTATTTGTATTATTATTCCATACATGTACAAATAACAAGAAAGGCCATGAATTACTCTCACACTCATTCTCTTTAATGCTAATCCTGTACAGGGTAATGTGAGGCCTGAAGCCTATCCCAGAGGAATTGAGGCACACAAGCACAGACACACAAACAAATGCCACTTAGCCTATCTTGCATGTCTTTGGACTGTGTGAGTAAACACGCCAAGCACAGGGAGAACATGCAAACTACATGCACACAGACTCTAGGCAGGAATTGAACCCTCAACCCTGGTGCTACAAGGCCACTGTGCTAACATAATTTCATAAAATACACGATTAGGGAAAAAAAGAACTTGGGTTATTCACTTTAGGTAGCTGAAAACCGTCTTGGACCAGAATGTTTTCATTTTACAGACTCATAGACGTTATATAGACTCTGATCAATACACAACTTTGATCAAAAAACGATATAAATGAAGAATGGTGTAATTTAAACGCAATGGCATGTTTTTATTAGGGCTGGATATTTTATGTGAATATTTCATCATTAATAATTTATGGTTATTTCATATATAATTTCAAATCTGATCTCGCACGCCCTACCTGCAGTACCTTTACGGGCCACTAGGGACCTAGACATTATAAGGAACACGCAATAGCCTGGGGGCGGAGCTTTGTAACGTGGGAGGAAGTTGTTCAAATATCGAGCCCATACATGTTCTCCCCGTGTTTAATGGGTTTCCTCCCACAGTCCAAAGACATGCAGGGTAGGGTTGGTGGTATGTGTGTGTCCTGTTATGCATGGCACCCTGTCCAGTGTGTACCTTATTCGTGCTCTAAGTTTCCTGGGATAGACTCCAGGCCCCATTACAGGATCAGCGCTACAGAAAATGACTGTTTGTTTGTGTGTGTGTGTGTGTGTGTGTGTGTGTGTGTGTGTGAGAGAGAGAGAGAACTCGCCCGTCACCCTTAATACAATTTTACTCCTTGTTCTTTTAAGAATAAAGAAAACACGACGCGTGAGTCAATAGGCTTTTATTTTGAAAATATATCGGAACTAGTTTACACTGGCGAGCTTCACACTCCAGCTCTCCTCCTGTATCTGAACAGAACAGTGCATGTGTGTGTGTCGGTTGTTTAAAGAATGTAATAAAACACTCTGTGAGGCTGCGGTGTGTCAGGAGAGAGAATCTGCAGGTGTGAGGTGCTGAGACCCAACATGAGTAGCCCGACTCTGGTGCAGATGTGCATCAGCAAGGTGGCGCAGCACATGGACCTGCTGGAGGGTCAGGCTGGGGGTGAGGAGCGGCGAGCTCGCACTGTGTGTGTCTCTGTGTGTGTGTTTATCACTCTAGTCCCACTGTATTAAGGTGATGGTATTCATCTGTGTGCGTGTGTAGGAAATATTATGGGTAGAAAATGTATGCTTTTTGTTAAATTATTAATACAGTTTGCAGCGTTTCAAGTGAAAAAAACAAACAAACAAACAAATGCGTCATTAATCAGCTGTCTATCAAACAGGAAGAGTGCAGGACAGTTTATCTTTTTGTGCCTGTTAGAGCTCTCTCTCTCTCTCTCTGAATGAGTGTCTGTATCTGTCTCTCTCTCTGAATGAGTGTCTGTATCTGTCTCTCTGAATGGGGGTCTGTATCTGTCCGTCGCTCTGAATGGGTGTCTGTATCTGTCCGTCGCTCTGAATGGGTGTCTGTATCTGTCCGTCGCACTGAATGGGGGTCTGTATCTGTCCGTCTCGCTGAATGGGGGTCTGTATCTGTCCGTCTCTCTGAAATGAGTGTCTGTATCTGTCTGTCGTCTGAATGAGTGTCTGTATCTGTCCGTCTCTCTGAAATGAGTGTCTGTATCTGTCGTCGCTGAATGAGTGTCTGTATGTATCTCTTTCTGAATGAGTGTCTGTATCTGTCTGGCTCTCTGAATGAGTGTCTGTATCTGTCTGGCTCTCTGAATCAAATAAAAAATGTTCAAATTTTATTTGTCACATACACAGTCATACACAGAATGAGTGTCTGTATCTGTCTGTCTTTCTGAATGGGTTTCTATATCTGTCTGTCTCTCTGAATGAGTGTCTGTATCTGTCTGTCTCTCTGAATCAA
>JAAGKR010004706.1:40591-58270 GCA_011419295.1 Clarias macrocephalus
TATCTGTCCGTCGCTCTGAATGGGTGTCTGTATCTGTCCGTCTCTCTGAATGGGTGTCTGTATCTGTCCGTCTCGCTGAATGGGTGTCTGTATCTGTCCGTCTCGCTGAAATGAGTGTCTGTATCTGTCCGTCTCGCTGAAATGAGTGTCTGTATCTGTCTGTCGCTGAATGAGTGCGTGTTTCTGTCTGTCTCGCTGAAATGAGTGTCTGTATGTATCTCTTTCTGAATGAGTGTCTGTATCTGTCTGGCTCTCTGAATGAGTGTCTGTATCTGTCTGGCTCTCTGAATCAAATAAAAAATGTTCAAATTTTATTTGTCACATACACAGTCATACACAGAATGAGTGTCTGTATCTGTCTGTCTTTCTGAATGGGTGTCTATATCTGTCTGTCTCTCTGAATGAGTGTCTGTATCTGTCTGTCTCTCTGAATCAAATTTAAAATTTTCAAATTTTATTTGTCACATACACAGAATGAGTGTTTGTATCTATCTGTGTCTGAATGAGTTTCTGTATCTGTCTGTCTCTCTGAATGAGTGTCTGTATCTGTCTGTCTCTCTGAAATGAGTGTCTGTATCTGTCTGCTCGCTGAATGAGTGTCTGTATCTGTCTGTCTCTCTGAATGAGTGTCTGTATCTGTCTGTCTTTCTGCAATGAGTGTCTGTATCTGTCTGTCTCTCTGAATGAGTGTCTGTATCTGTCTCTCTCTCTGAATGAGTGTCTGTATCTGTCTCTCTCTCTGAATGAGTGTCTGTATCTGTCTCTCTCTCTGAATGAGTGTCTGTATCTGTCTCTCTCTCTGAATGAGTGTCTGTATCTGTCTCTCTCTCTGAATGAGTGTCTGTATCTGTCCGTCTCTCTGAATGGGTGTCTGTATCTGTCCGTCGCTCTCAATGGGTGTCTGTATCTGTCTGTCTTTCTGCAATGAGTGTCTGTATCTGTCTGTCTTTCTGCAATGAGTGTCTGTATCTGTCTGTCTCTCTGAAATGAGTGTATGTATCTGTGTGTCTCGCTGAATGAGTGTCAGACAATCTGCATCTCTACCATTATTAAAATACATTTCATAAAGTGCAATGCAAAGAATTGTAATTTTTTTAATTCGATGGTCAAATATGAGTTTGTTTCAAAGTTTCAGCCACATGTGGGCAAAGAAGACAACTCTTCAGTCATTGTTTATCAAACTGTGTCTGGTTTAGAAAAATGGTAGTCTGTTGTGATCTAGTAGAAACTGCTCTAATTGCTGATCTGAGTTAAAAAGAGCGGGATTATCATCATTACTGCCTCGTGTTTCACATCCTGACACTGATGCTTCATCAAAGTTATAGTTTCTACAAACTTTTTTTTAAAGTTGATGTTGCTGTTGTTGATCTAGATTTGCCAGCCTCACTTCTTAAAGACTTGATACCTCACCTGAACATGTACTACCTGCACAGGATTGAGAAAGCGGCTCATCTGAAAGGTAAACATGCACAGATAAATGTTTGCAGCATCCAAATGTTTTACTGCGGCTAAGAGTCTCATCAGCGTACCATGCTTGAAGTCTTTTGTAAATGTAAATTTTTGCCTTGAGTCACAAGAAAATTTGTATATCATTATCTTTTATTCTTTTATTCATTGCTTTGTGGGCACACCCTGTATGAGATATCAGTCTATTGCAGTGCAGCATTCACAAACATTTTATAATGTTTAAAACTCTTTCAGTGTTGTTTTTCACATTACTAATTCTGTTTATTACTTTAGGAGTTTCATGTTCATCAGCTTGGGCAGCAAAATGGAAGGATCTGAATCGCACATGGCGCTGGAGGTTAAAGGTACTGGATGTTTTATTATGCTGTCCTAGATTTTAAAAAGCTTCAGTGCCACAACTGACCCACCCTTGTTTCTGTAACCTTCCCTGACTTTGTATAAGGATGAGCCAAAAATTATCCGCAATCTGGCTGTAGAATTTATTTCAATGTACATTTAGAAAAGACATAAATACATATTTTTGACATAATCTTCTTGCGTTTTAATATACTTTGTCCATCTGTGAACAACCTCGCATTCCCTCATTTAAAACTGGTTTAGGCTGAGCTGTGAGCCATGGAAAAAGTGAATCGTCATCCTTGTTGGGCTGCTTTCAGGGGACCAAAGAGGGGAAAATCTAATGGCGCAAGATCAAGACTATAGGGAGGATGCTTTAACACCTCAAAACTAAGTTTGTCGTCAGTGTGGGCAGAAGTGTGCAGACATGTCATGTAAGATCACGACTGGGGAGACGGTAGTCTTAAATGGAATCTGCTGATAAGACAACCAATAGAATGTAACCAGAGTGCGGATAATTTTTTATGAATTAGAATTTTTTTTTTTTTAACACTGCACAATAATAAATTTGATTTGACCTTTATGACTAACAGGAATACGTGTCATTTTAAATGATTATTTACAAAAAGTGGGAATTCAGGTCACTCAGTTAAGATCCTTTAATACAGCAGTCTGGACCCATTTTAAATATTGATTAATTCTTTGTCAGCAAGTTCATTTTTGTTACACTCACTTTCTGATTTTGGTCATTTGAGAGCATGATGAGAGATACACTCCCTGAGCACTTTATCGTGTACACTGTACTAGCACTGGATAGGGTCTCCCTTTGTTCTTAAAACAGCCATTGTTCGTATCACTTTGATATGATTACATCATTCAGTTCCTGCTGATTTTTCTCATGCACTTTCATGCTGTGAATCTTTCGTCCCAAGTAGCGGTATGATTTCATACATTGAAATGCTGAAACGTTTGTCTGCTTGGGTCATTTCAGGAATGAGTGGGTGTCCACATGTTCCTAATGCATGCAGGAACGTAAATGTAACTGCACAATAAGGTGCACTAATTGTATGGTAAATTGTCTATTCCAGTTTTTACAGCCAGAGAAAGAAGACTGGAAGCAGATGTGCTTGGAGAGCTATTTTCACACGGTGCTGTTCAGAAGGTCGCAAACACAGAGCTCTGCGTTTGACATGACAGACAGTGCCATCCTTTCGGTGTCGGCCAAGTACGTGCGGGTTCTCTCTCTCTTCACGGTGCACGACGTGCGTAAGTTGGCTTCCGAGGAGCTCCGGCCCATCCTGGCCACTCTGGAGAAGGAAGTGGAGACGCTCAGGTTGCTCGACGCCAAGGTGATGCTCAGACACAGGAAGTCCGACGTCCTGTTTGTTTTGCACCGCCTTCTCGACCACAGCTCGGTTAAAAAGCTAGTTCTAAAACGGACTCCAGATTTGGACGCCTTCAGATGGATTATGTCCAGATGTAAGGGCTCTGACTGGATCGATGATAGTCCTACATCATCCAAACGCCCTCGGCTGCAACTGCTCATTGATGAGACCGTATACAATAAGTTCTGTGCTACATGTAGTGCTAATGGGATGTGTCCTGAGGGAGAGATTCACTCAGTGGACCTAGAAGTTTATTCATTGACTGCAATGTCTCGCCTCCTGCCTTCCTGGCTGGGTCTCCGCTCACTGCACCTGTCCACTACCCGTAAGTGCTTAAACAACTTTTCTGAAGCAGTGTATTAAATCTCTCAAATATCTTTCAAGGGAACCTGTTCTAAACAGCGTGACACTCAATATTGCACTCATAAATAATTCCTTCTATAATTTTGTACTATATAATAAAAAAGTATAACTTTGCATGTAGCCAGGAAAGTAATTGTCATTTATTTAGTTGAAGTTGTCCTTCCGTTGGAGAACTGTGCAAAACTGTTTGTGGCAACTGCAGGCTAGAAGTCGTCCTAGCACTTGCTGTCTTAAGCCACTCTAGCAAAAACATTTGAATCAATCGCAGTCCAAAGCCATCTTCATCCTATCCAAGAGTTCTGTCTAATCTTTAGGCTTTAGGTATATCCTTAGCAGAAACAAGTGTTTTTCAGTTGCACTCTTACTAGAAGTAGGGCACCGGCATGCATCAGGCAGAACCAGAGAGCTGAAAGGGTCAGGATCACAGATGTCCCAGGAGTAATTTGTAATGCGGAGGGGGGGAGAATGAGACATGGAAACATTATTATGTATGTATGTCACGTAATAGTGCAACATTAAAAGGACAAAAGTAAAAGGACAACATACATTTTGTGCAGGGACAGGACTAGTTATCACAGCTTGTCTGATCCGATACTGATGTGCCATCGATCCGATACTGATCCAATACCGATTCAATATTATCCCGACACTGATATTTATCCGGTACTAATCCGTAACACATTCGGAGGACAGCGCTATCCGCTCCTTCCGCTTACTGTACATGAGCTCACAGACGCCCCTGATTAGCTGTAGAGCCATAATTAATGTGGGAGAACTATGTGCCTCCCATCCCACCCTGCTGAGAGAGCTCGAGCACTTGGTACTTTACCACTGCGCCACTCGAGGGGCCCATTAATCCGATTCTGATGTGATGGTGATCGGATGTTGATTTAATATTGATGTGGTACTGATACAAAGTCAATCCAATGCTGATGTGATATTTATTTCTGATGTATTACTGAAAAGATAATTATGTGATTCTGCCTTCTTTCAGTTAAATAATTGTACTAATAGTAATTGAAGTAACAGATGCCTCTTGTATGAACAAAGCTTAAGGAGTGATTCCTCTGGAGAAACCAGGAGCATTGTGTCCTCACTGGTGGCGTTTGATTAATCTCAACTGACAGAAATCTGTAATATGGTAATCTTACTTGCGTATACTAATTTTACTGAAAGAATGACTAGATCCACACCCTGTCCTGTTGCCCTAAGCTGACAATGAACCACTTTTTTATGTTCAAATGTTATATCTGTATCCATGCTGTATATTTGCATATTTGTATGTCTTATTATTCAGAGTGTATCTGTGTGTGCAGAGCTTGTTTGTGAGAAGGAGGTGATCGACTTGGTGGAGTCTCTCAGAAAGCTTTTCCTGAACCCACACTGTTCCCTCAAAGACCTGAGCCTTGGTAGCATGTGTACTCGGGATCATTTAGCCAGCTTGCTGATGTCCTGCCCCACACTGCAGACCCTCTCACTGGAGATCAGCCTGCCGTGGGACTGCAGCACCACTCAGAGCGTACAGTTCACACCTAACATGCGTAATGCTGCTTTCACTCTTCTTCATGTTGTATAGAAGTAAAGTTATTATTATTATCGTATAGGTTCACTTCGTTTTTCATCAGGGTGGTAAATGAGTGATGTTTGTTGTTGTCTGATGCAGGTCTCTCTCTAGAGAAACTCACCTTGAAGGCAGTCGAGAACCAGACGACTGTAGAGTGTTTACCAGCCGTGCTTCAGCACACTCCAAATCTCAGCAGTTTGCACATCACAGGAATACGCCAGGCTCCCAGCCTACTACACGCATTGCCAAGTACTGCATATAAAACACACACAAAATAAAAAATAAAATATTATAAATGTTATTTTAATGCTAAATGTAAGGAATGTTGATGCTTATTTATTTCTGTAATAGATAATAGTTTAGAGTAAAATGGCTGGATGTAGGGTTTGTTGCTTGAAATTTATTGTAAAATTTCAGATTATTCAATTCATTAATGGCAATTGTTTTTTTTTCTATTATGGGATGTTCAAGTCAAACGGGGACTTGTGATTGTTCACACCGTTATGAGAGTGAAACTTTCCTTTATTTCTTTATATAATCCCCTGCTACACTAATGCACTCATTCCAGAGTTTCACTAGAGTCATTAAGATGATCAGATTCATGATCAGACTGCCTGCTTCACATCTGAAACACTGGCCTCCCAGGAACTCCTTTAACAGTCCAGATGTGTGGAAATGGTTTGGAGCGAGGTCAGGACTGTATGGGTGATGTACGTAGCAATAACTCCCAGCCGAGTTCCTGTGATGTGGTGCAAGTGGTGTCTGTGAGTGTGTGTGCGCGCAGTTCCCATAGACAGATATGTCTCTTATATGTCACAACTTGGTGATAAGCTATCCGTTGACTCTCAAGGATCAGGCATTCCACTCACTCAATGTTCATGGGAATACTTGTAGTCGGGTCTGAGCCACCTCAGCTGGAAGTCTCATCAACGTACTGATCTTAAACACTTGTAAATGTAAATCGTTTTCACAGCTTCAGTCACGAGAAATTTCATCAAAGGTACCGTTTTGAATTGAACATCCCTCGTAGTTTACACTTGATTGTCATGTCCGTTTTTATTATCTTAATGCAGTTTGACTGACCTGTTGTCACAGTGAATTGTAGCTTAGCGTTGTGAGAATGACCTGTTAGCAAGAGTTCAATTAAATTCAGTCTTCTCCAGCGACTGTAATTAAGGAATATTATAATTAAAGCATACCATAATTATACTGATCCCAGATCTTGCGTATAACATTAATTGAACGTCACTCCTTTCCAGATTCGACACCATCCCTGAAGGTGCTAATATTAGAGGACATAAACCTGGCAGACTCTCATGATGAGATTATTCATCTCCTAGAGAACTCCATTTTGGAAGGTAACACAAATCATCACCTTTTCCACATAATGAAAGGCACATCGTATTTAGTTACTTTAAACAGTTAAATGTGCTCGATCTCACTTGTGTCTCTCTGGTGATTTTAGAGCTGTCCTTGGAAGACTGTAGGCTACTAGAGAAGTGCACAGAGAGGAAAGACTTCCTGCTTCCATTTGTAGCATCTGCAAAGAAACTTTCTTCCCTTCGCTCTCTGTCTCTGTCTCAGAATCGGCTTGGTGAGACTCGCATCACTGAAGCAACTATTAATTCAGCATCATTTTAACTAGTTGGAATCAACACCAGGGTTTGAACAAAATACATGAAGTACTTGGATGTAGTTATTTCAATATAGATACAAAAATTGAAATGAAATGAGTGCTCATACTATTTATATAAAAACTATTACAAATCTGTTATTTGGTTTATTATAACAGGAAATACAGCCTAACTTTTATATAGATATATATAGAAACAAAAAATTATTAAAATCTAAATCTCTTCAGTGTTCCAGGTTTGATATTCATATACATTTTGTTATTTTTCCTGTTAATATTCCACTAGTTCTGGAGAAATATGTTTTTATATACTGTAGATAATGTAAAAATTTCACCGTCTCTCCCCTTCAGCTTCAAGCGTCACTGAGATTGCAGATCTGTTTTTAGGAGAACATCCTGCCAACATAATGAAATTGGACCTTAGGTAATTATGCTAATATAATATAATATAGTCTTATGTAATGTAATATTACTAATATTTCATCTCTGTTGAGTGTGTCGTAATTTTTTATTTTTTATCTGTAATACACAGATGGGCGTTGATCATTTAACATTTTCAGCTGAAAAATCACTGCTCTTTAATTTTTATTTAAAGAATTCATATGAATGCCTGAGCATTACAGGCACACAGAGGTGGGTAGAGGAGCCAAAACATTTACTCAAGTAAGAGTAGCTGTACTTCAAAATAATATTACTCAAGTAGAAGTAAAAAGTAGTCTTTCAAAATATTACTCAAGTAAGAATAAAAAATTATTCAGTGAAAAGATACTCAAGTACTGAGTAACTGTTTCAATTGTAATGTCCGATTAATTTCTTTTATAAATTATGTAAGCAGTCAGAGAAAATTATAAAATAATGTTCAATTTCTGACATTTCCAAATAATAAAATAAATTAATAAAATTTTATACATTTACAAAATAGCAAATTAAAGAACAAGAAACACTCAATTTTTTCACAACATAAAGCTTTTGAAGCAAATACCTGCTGTAGGTAACGTGTACAGATAAGCTTTCTGAAAGGGATACCCGGGTGCTAACCCGGATTGTATCTAAAAAACATAAAACCACAGCTGCCCAAATGTGCACCTCAACTTTACCGTTTGCACCAAAACTGGTCGTCAGGAGCTCCACAGGGTCCCGGGCTGCTATAGCCAAAACTTTGGTCACTCGTGCCAATGCCAAACGTCGGTTTCAATGTACATGTATTGTTCTCTGATCAGTCCACCTTCACTGTCTTTCCCACATCCGGGAGAGTTACGGTGTGGAAAAGCCCCAAAGAAGCGTAGCACCCAGACTGTTGCATGCCCAGAGTGAAGCATGGGGGTGGATCAGTGATGGTTTGGGCTGCAATATCATAGCATTCCCTAGTCCCAATAATTGTGCCAGATGGGCGCGTCACTGCCAAAGACTACCGAACCATTCTGGAGGACCATGTGCACCCAGTGGTTCAAACATTGTGTCCTGAAGGCGGTGCCGTGTGTCAGGATGAAGATGCACCAATACACACAGCAAGACTGGTGACAGAGTGGTTTGAAAGTGAACTTAAACATCTCCTATGGCCTGCACAGTCACCAGATCTAAATATTATTGAGCCACTTTGAGGTGTTTTGGAGGAGCGAGTCAGGAAACGTTTTCCTCCACCAGCATCACGTAGTGACCTGGCCACTATTCTGCAAGAAGAATGGCTCAACATCCCTCTGGCCACTGTGCAGGACTTGTATCACTTGTGTCATTCCTAAGACCAATTGATGCTGCATTGGCCGCAAAAGAAGGTCCTATACCATACTAATGGATTATTGTGGTCTAAAACCAGGCGTTTCAATTTCATTGTCCAACCCCTGTATGTTTGAACAGTGTAGACTATTTCCTGTGTAAGATATACTGTATATTCAGTTGCCCTCCAAATGACTCAGCAGATAGAAAATATCATTAGAACATATGTTTAAAAGGTATCACTTAACCACAAACTGTTTCCAGCAGACCAAATGTAAGAAATGTATATTTTTAGCCACTAGCTATTGCTAATTATATGTTAACATTATAAACTAACCGCAACATTTTTCCTCAGGTTAGACTATTTTCTTCAACACCCCCCCCCCCCCCCCCAATGCAGCAAGTTTGTGTGGTCATGTGACTACATGTGGTTATTGTTATTGCGGCTGATTGGTTAAACGGAGTCACGTGGTTACTGTTGCTACGTCTGATAGGTGAAACACAGTCATGTGGTAGATCCACCAGCTGCATTTCTCTGGCAAAAACAAAGAATATCTAATATGTAGAATAAATGGTTAGAAAAGTAACGAGTCAAATGTAGCCGAATGTAGCGTAGTAAGAGTGGTGTTTCTACTTCATAGAAGTAGATTTTTTTATTTTCAAGAAAGTCTAACAGAGTAAATGTAACTCATTACTACCTACCTCTGCAGGCACAGAATCACTTCCCAACCTGTCGAATGATCATTTTCCCATAGATTGTAAATGCATACGCCACTTTACTTACTGTTACAGCCACTTGAGCCGTCGAGTTAACCCGACCTACTCAGTGTTTTAATACACACCTCAGAGCATGGTAAAATGTTACCTGCTAATTGTAGTATTATTTTGTCTGGACACATCATAATTTCTCCAATTCATTTTTCACCTTTCCTGCAGCTCAAACTTCATCCTCCCTGCCGACCTGTTGGAATTTAGCCGAAGGATTGAAGCGTACCATCCCCTTCGCCGCTTCACACTAGACCTGCGCTTTAATCCACTCAATCGTGACCCTGAGGTCAAAGGTCAAGCCCTGCGGATGCTCCTTCCGTTCTGTGATGTTCTGACTGATGAATGGGACTTCAGATCTGTCATGGTGGATCACGTTAGTGTGATGTGAAGAGACTTTTAATGGTAGATGCACAGTACTGGGCGCACAACAAATTAAAAGCATACAAAGAAAAGTTTAATTTAACTTCCGAAAAAAACATGATCTCGACTTCTGAGGGGATCAGATTTGATGGACCCTTTCGTTTTTATATATTTAAAAAATATGTTTGGATAATATTTTGGAATAAAAACATTGTTTCTAAAGGGTAGCAATCTTGTGCACACTTTGTCCACCAACACCATGTCATGTAGGCATTTCAATGTGGTTTAAGACAGTGAGCTGCACATAGTTTACTGTTAAACTATGTTTAACAGTCCTGATTCTACTGACACTGCTGTGTCCGAGTGCTCTCTAGTTCTCAGACTTTTCCATTATTCTGGAGGATCAATATTACACATACACTTAATTGTGGAATCATAAGAACATGTTCCATAATATGATTTACAGAAATCCTTAGTTTTATTTTACAATAAAAACCATGTATAGCAATCAGAAATAGACAAAAATAAGCATTATGATAGACATTTACGGTCATCAACATTAATATAGACAAATCAAGTGTACAGAATAAATAAACAGAACACAAACGGTTATGCAGGCATCACCTTGGTTGTGTGATCAAAAAAAAAAAATTGCTATTTCTTTTATCTTAGCAATTATAATGCACTAGTTTTCCAGAATAAGTCAAGGCTGATATGACACAGGTCTATCAACATGTTTTAGAGAATTCAGACAACTCCTCTCTGGTCGTGGTGAGAGTTCTGGTGGAAGACAAAGGTCACGGCTTTGTCCCAGGAGGCCTGGAGCACTGCGTCCTTCAGTCCTCGTTTATCTGCACAATGATGCCAGTATGTCAGGTTGCTGGTGCAGTCGGAATCATCAGGAGGAGGCCGAATCTGACGCCCCAGTACACAACGCTGACAGCGAAACCTGGATAGAGGGGGGGAGAAAGGCAGCATTGCTTTATTTCTTTCTTCTTTTTTTTTTAGGACATTCCACTAAAGAATTACACCATCTGGTACAAATTATGGCATCAATACACTGGAGGGATATGTTCAACCAGCTGTTTGACTTGACAGCAAAAACAAATCACAGAACAACTTTTATTTAGAAGCTTAAGATTTTTGCTTTGTGAAACATACCATATTCAATTTAATTACTTTTAATTTTTCAGAACAAGTAGAGAAAAAAAAAACTAAATTTTCACTTCAAGAGTCACTCAATTTTCAGTTAAGCACACTAATAAAACTATTCACCCTTAAGCTTTTTTCCATACAAGAGGTTAGAATAGATGTTGGCAGATCAGCTTTTCAGCATGGAGCCTTGTCATGGGCCAAGGCTCTGTAGATGTAGCACGTTTTTACATTTCCTACAAACCATTTTGAATCAGGTTGAGATCTGGACTGTTTGCTGGCTAGGTCCTTGAGTTGAGAGCTTTAGCAATTTTTGTTCTGTGATAAGCTGCATTATCATCCTAAAAAATTATTTCATTATCACCAAGCCTATTTTCCATTGATGGAATGAGGACAGTGTTCAAAATTATAAATGCACTATACACCTGTGAATTCATGAAATGATTGGCATCCGCCCTGGTCCTTTAACCTGACGTGACCCCATTACACAAATTAATTGAGATTTGTGTAATGTCATTTGCTCAGCTTGGTTCATTAGAGCAGCACCAGACAGACATTTCTATATGATCTTTGTGGCCAGTGGAGATCAAATTGAAATTTAAAATAAAAATTTGCTTTGTCACATATACAGTCATACACAGTATGATGAAATGTTTTTCACTAGATGCATGATTCATCACTAAATATCAGTTTAATTCGATCATCCACGCTCCATGGTTGCTTCTCTTCAGCTCACTCTAACCATGTTTTCGTCTGATTCGATTTTATTGCTAGTTTTTTTTAATATATATTTATATTTAAATTCCATTTCCATGTAGTCAGTTTATTACAGTTCTCTTAACTGAATAATTTGCACACTTAGACTTTTGCTGGTAATTGTTTTAGAAATTACAAGGTGATTCCATCATTCCCAACTCAACACTGAGTGACTTCCATTTGTTTCCCCTCTGAAAAAAAAATGGCATCAATTAAAAAAATATATTGTTTTAAATCATGGTTCATGAAGTCAGATTGTTTTGCTATTACACCAAAATTGCTTTGTGTCATTTCTTTGATTTATTTATTTGCTACAAAGTAAAAACTCTGTGTGAACACCCTCTAAGTGCGTTTCATTCATCAGTTTTGTCAGGGGCTGTACCACTGACAGTATGGTATTTCATTTGTCAGGGGAACGGCTAATAGTCTCTAAAGCTGCAACAGCTTCCAGTGCTTTCAGCTGTTGCATATTTTCTTATGATCAAAGGTAATTTATAATAATACAAATGGTACTTGGATTACCACAAAAATGCATCTGAACAAGTGCAAATAGAAGGCTATTTAAAAGTGTATACGCTGTGTATGTGTACCTGTCATGTGTGTCGCTGAGTGTGTTCTCGTTGAGAGTAAACAGCTCCCTCAGCTCCTCCAGAGAAAAATGTCTCTCTACATCCTGCTCCTCATCAACCACACAGCTGCTCAGAGCCTTCTTATGAGCCTGCCTCTGCAGGATCTTCTCCTCTATAGTCCCAGTCTATACACACAGCATTATCATACAGTTTTCAACTTATATATAATGACTCAGTCAACATCTTTACCAGGACATCTTTGTGTTTAATGATAATTACTCACAGAGAGTAGTCTGTAGATGTAGCACGTTTTTCTCTGGCCGTCACGCCATACTCTCGCCATCGCCTGCTCGTCATTGGCTGGATTCCAGTCCGGGTCGAACATTACCAACCGATTTGCCCCGATGAGGTTAAGGCCACAGCCGCCAGCCTTGCTGCTCAGCATGAAGATGAAATCTGGGCTCTAGAAGAAACAGGTGGAGGTTAAAAATTGCTTATAGAAAAGTAAAAGCCTGCAAGTTCAGTAGTTCCTCTGTAAATAAGTTTTTATGAAAAGATTATGTAAAATAATATTATTTTCCATATGCTTCAGGTAATCTGCTTCTACAGCTCTGTTACCAGCTATATTCTGGGATAGTGGAAGGTCCAATATAAATTCCCCAAACCAGTTTATGCCCATGCATCAGGCTGGCTTCAGTGATTAATCTTCCCTGGATACAGTCTATTTCTAACTTCTAAGAGCTGCTGTTGTAATCATAAAGCCTATGCTGCTACTCTGTGATCAAAGGTCAATATCAATTCTACAATTCTATCAATTCTGGATTCTGCTTTATCAACTTTCTCTGGATAAAGTCATCTGATGAAAAACTAATGTAAATCAAAATCCTTGACTAGAGGGGAAAAAGAAGTTGGAACTTACAGAAGGACTGTTAAATCTTTCAACAATCTTGGCTCTCTTTTTAATAGACATCGTTCCATCCAGTCTCACGTACAGATATCTAATTCAGCAACAAAAAAACAGTGACAGTATATTAACTAGACAGTTAAACCACATACGTTGTATGTGGAGCATTAAACATGGTTTTTACAAATGACTTGTTAATGCAGAATTTGCAGAAATAATGTGCAGTCATTATCGTATAAAGAACAGCAAGTGCTTCTCGGTTCCTTATTACAAGGAAGTTGTGACATCTACTCAGTGAACATAATTTTTTTTTTTATGCAGTTCGGGGTGCAATAACAAGTGATTTTATTAAAAATGAAATAGCTTTTGCATATTATGCCTCGTAATAAAGGTCATGTGAAGGTTTGCTCAAAATCCCATGAATAAGTTAAGCTGTGGTTAGAAATAAATTTAACAACAGTCAAGGGATAGTTGTGCTTTGAAGGCAGGAGACAAAACCTTTGCTTATTTGTAATGAATCTGGGCACTGAGGATGAACGAATGTTTCAGTATGTGACATATGATAAATAAAACATTTTACTCAAATAAAACTTCTCTCTTCATTCTTACCATCAATATTATTTTACTTCTGATACCGGTGTTGGCATATCAATTATCATTATACATTTTACTTTTATATTTTAATTTAATAATTAGTTTAATTCAAAACTAAATTGAAAGTTGTGAATAAATAGTGTGGCTTTCTCACTTGCGAGTACGACAAAGCTTCTCAAACAGGTCCAGCGTCTGTGTGTAATTGGACACCAGCACCACTTTATCGCTGGTTGTTGTCCGTGTCATCGCCAGAATGTAGTCAAGCACCAGCATCTTTCCTGAAACCAAACAGTAAGAGCAAAACAATCTTTCAACATTTAAAGAACATCTAACACACACACTCGCATGCACGTATATTAGGGGTGAAACATACTCGTGATCATACCCTTCAGGATACAGGACATTTTGTTTGGTACATGTTGTACACAGAGATAATACAGTTGAGCTTTAACTAGTGCTGGGTATTGAAATTAAATGAACATTCAGCATATCACTAAGGACTGGCCTTGAAGCAAAAATATATATTTTTTCCCCCAAAAATAACGTAGCATTACAGCCTAGCCACTAAATTGCTGGTCAGACCATAAGTGCTCAACGCATAGCCATGACCAGTAGTTAAAATAGTTTTAAAAATATCCTTTAAATAGCCCTTATTTAATAGAATCACTGTTTAAAAGAGTGACTATTTGTTATACAGAGCAGTGCTTCTATAGAGAAATAAATGTTTATGGTTTAAAAAAATTAAATGCATAATAAAATAAATTTTTAATTATTTTTTCACTTTAACATACAAAATACATATTGAACTATGACATTTGCATACTGTTAAACCCCTAATCTTATACATAAAAACACCCAGCTGACCTGAAAGTTGTGGTTCGACAGCTTTAGAGGAGTAACCCGGTGGGAAGAGCTCCAGCGCCCCAGCAAAGCCCTCATCCCCCTCCACACACTTCTCATAGATGAGTGAGGGGTCTGAACAAACAAACAAAAATAATTTATTTCCTTCTAATTCAAATTACAATAAAATAAAAATAGCTAAAATAAATCTGGCTCTCAGTTGATGCAACTAAGAGGAAAAATGCCCCTGACTGTAATTCTTTCTTGATCAGAGGGGTTGACAAAAAATGTTGTATAAAGCAGAAGTGTTCCCACTCACGATTGCAGAGCTTTTTGAGGGAGGTGATGGAGGATAGTGAAGACACACTAATCTTGCCCTGCTGAAGAGACTCTACTGGCTTTGCCTGCTTCAGGAACAGATTATACAGCTCCTTTTGCAGAGGAGTCAACCTGCACAGCAAAGTGATCAACACACACTTTACTACTACTACTATTTAAAAAATTATTCTAATAAAATAAAAAAATATTTTAAAAAACTATAAAAAAGAAAAGACATCAAACTAGAAACAAACCAAAACCTTAAAAAGAAAATGATAACTGAGGAAATGTTAAAAACATGTAACTTGATTTTAAAAGTCTACGTCACACACAAACATTTTAATGTTGAAAAAAAATTTGCATGTCATACTTTAGTACATTATTTGTTTTGCGAGTTTGACCACATACAAGCTAAGTATAAATTTGTCACATCATCTTTTTCTCATGCGACTATTCCATATGAAACTGTTGTAAAATACAGACAAATGCATTACCTGCAGCAAACGACTTGTTCAACCTTCACAGGGAGATATTTAGACAGAATGTCAGAAGTCCTCCTAATCAGACACCTGCAGACACAATTCAAACATGAAAAAAAAAAAAAAAAAGTCTGTTTCATGCACTGCATCAAATCTAGGATTACACGTGGGGTAACGGGGATGTCTTTACTGTCCCGCAGACAAGTGTGTATGGTTATCAATTAGTATACACATACCAGGTGTGACCACTGCTTCATAACTCAGAGTTTCTTACATTTTTTAAATAAAATAAAAATATACAGGATTGTTTTCACAGTACCGCTGTAGGACTCGAGTCCATTCTTGGACTAGGATCTGCTCTTGAGATGTTTTTATTGGCATTAGCACTCCGACTTGTCTTAATCTTGGACACTGGGCTTGTGAAATATGTTCTTGGTCTTAACCCAAAGTTTGGAAAAATAATGTCTCTATGTTGTCTTTTCATTTTAAATAAAGTTTGACCAGCTATGATTCTTTCTTCCAGAAAACATATAAAAAAACAAATAGTTTTCTGCTTTTATCAGTCCTGTTTGTATTTGAACTTGATTTGACTTCATCATAATCTTGACTCCATAACTATCACTTAAAAATCAATACAATTTTGTAAATTAACTGACGAACTCTATTTCTGTTCAGTTGCGCTGGAATTTTGCAGCTGACATAAACTGATCTGTTTCCTACATGTAATAAAAAGTAAGACCCTCTTACATAATGTTTATATTTTAAATTATAAAATTATAAAAACGAGAAGAAAATAAACACAAAAAAATAGAATTGCAGGAGAATCCAGTGTGTGTCTGTGAAAGTGGGTGAGGCGGAAAAGGATAAGATCCCCTTAATTACATGATTAATAAATCACTGCACACCTCCTATGTTTATTAAATGTATGTTTGTTAAATTAATTCAAGTTAAACCTCTATCACATTCATTACTCTAGAGTGAAATTATTATTATTATTATTTTTACATATTCACAGCCAGGGTCAGTCATTATATTTCACTCCTAGCTTAATGACAGCGTTAAGGGCCTTGCTCAGAGGCTCAACAGCAGCAGTGTGGTAGAGCTGGAGGTTGAACTGCCAACCTTCCCATCAGTAACTTAGAGCCATAACACACTTAGTATCTGTGGGCAGCACTGCCCTAGTATTTATGTACTAAAGTGAGAAAAGAGCGACATGATCATGATTGAAAACCCTCGTTGACTGGTACCTTACCTGTTAACGATGCTGATAAGCTCTTTTAGCTTTTCCTCCCCCACATCACGCTCTTTATCACTAGCATCTGCATCACGGCCTTTCAGGATGGGAAGCTCAAAACGCTTTTTAAATTCCTGAGCAGTACCTATAGGAACATATGAAAGTAACAGTTGAAGCTTAAAGATGGCTAAATGTCCAGAAAAGAAAACAACTAGCAAAATATTTCATAGGCAGAGAGTTTGGCCAGTGTAATTTACAGTGATGCTTTTCTGTTGTAAAAAAGTATACAAGTTACTGTACCCTTTTTCTGTAAGTTTCAACAAGTCAACTGATGCTTTTGACCCAAGCCTGCATGCATTTATGGACAGAGCTGCCGACTCAGATTTGTGTACAAAAGAACAGATGTACAAGAGTTCCTAATAAATTGGTCAGTGACTGTATGCAGAGACCTCACATGTTCCAGCGGAAACACCCTAGTCTTCTCTTTTCCAAGCTGATAATTTTTGTACAATAAATTAAGAAGCTACATTCCAAGAAATGTGCATACACTTGACAATTAATTTAAGTAATATCTAGGAGTGGCACAGATGTGAGTTTTATTACTGACTTCCTCCTCAGCTGTTGTTGCCAAACAACTTGTGCTGACTAAACTGTGTTTATTCATTTAGGAAATTAAAATTAAGACTACATATTTTCTGTATTTACATGATTCAAACGTATACGCACTGCATGTTTCTGAGACACATACCGAGGATTCCAGAGTTGACAAAGTGCACCAGGCTGAAGTACTCGAGCAGATCGTTCTGAATGGGAGTGCCGGAAATCAAGACTCTGCGCTGAGCGTTCATCGCATTCAGAGCCTGGTACGTCTGATTATCAGAGTTTTTCAGCCTGTGACCCTGAGCAAACACAAATGACATCTGAAACTCTGACATTCTTTAAATTGCCTAATTGATGAGATGTTCACAAATATTACAGCAGCATAATTAAGAAATGCAAAAGCTGCCAAAACAAATAACACAAATTATACGGCACTAATACACACAAGATAGACATTTCATACCTCGTCACAAATGACCAAACCAACTTTGCCTTTGTGCAGAACGTCAGCATGGAGACGGAACGTTTCATATGAAATAATCAGAATGGGTGTGGGAACTCTCAGACCTTGCTGGGAAATGAAGTTCACTAAAATACAAAAAACATTCGAATAATTACTACAGTCTCTCTTAGGAGCAGACAGT